>OY992880.1:73149038-73179038 GCA_963921405.1 Cepaea hortensis | reverse complement strand
CTAAATGACAGACGGACTGTTTTCTCCCGAGCCGGGCACTTCCGCTTGAATCCGACCTGTTTGTGAACTGTCAAGGGCGGCGTATTGATTCATCTCACTCACTCCCTTCCCAGTAAACATCTGCAGCTGTTACTTTTGACCGTCCGGGGATTTTAGACATCCGATTTGTTTTTTCTGTTAGTTAAAATAGTTGTGGCTGTGAAAACATCCCGTTAATCAGAATGCCTTTATTATCATCAACTGGTTAATCACGGTGTTTTTTCGTGACATAGGCCCCCTCTTAAGAGAGTAGTCCATCTCACTCTTCTCCACCGTGAGTTTAATCCAGATGATTCATTCCTCTTCTTCAGGAGCTGAGTGTCTTGACAAGAAGTCCGCTCCAACATTTTCCTTCCCAGGAATATACTCCACTGTGAAATTATAAGGGTGAAGTAACAACGACCACCGCATCAAACGGGCGTTGAGCTTCTGAGAAGTAGCCAGGAACATCAGGGGCTGATGATCCGACTGGACTCGAAACTTAACTCCATACAAATAGGGCTGGAATTTTTGCACTGCCCATACGAGAGACAAGCACTCTCTCTCTCTCTCTCTCTCTCTCGACGGTTGAATAATTCCTCTCAGCCTGGAGAAGTTTCTTACTTGCGTATGCCACAGGTTTCAAAACCGAAGCATCGTCTTTTCCTTCCTGTAACAAGGCTGCCCCAATCTCAATCGCACTCGCATCCGTTCTCAACACAAATGGTTTGGAAAGGTCACCGAGCTGTAATACAGGTTTGCTGACCACGGTCTCCTTTAACTGGCTATAGGCAGTCTCACATTCTGGTGTCCAAATGATTTGGTCCGGGAATCCCCTTTTCAAGGTTTCCGTCAATGGAGCTCCCAGTTCAGTGAAATGTGGGATAAATTTGTGGTAGAGCCTTGGTGCATTTCTGATTTTGTCCAGGTTCTTCTCTTCTGGGACAATGGGTCCTGGAGTAATGGTGTGACCTAGAAATTCCAGAGTCTGGTAACCAATCATGCACTTGGTTGGACGAGCGGTAAGCCCTGCTTCCTTGGGTCTATTAAACACTCTCTCCAAGGATTGCAAGTGGTCATCCAATCTGTCACTGGAAATCAGAATATCATCCATGAATGAGATGATGGCCGGATCCTGTAAAGAATCTAGTAAAGTCCTCATCATGCGTGTAAACACACTGGGTGCATTGCTGAGTCCAAAGGCCATGACCTTGAATTCGTAGTGTCAACTGGGTGTACTGAAAGCCAACAGTGGTCGAATCTCCGGTTTTACTGGTATCTGATAATACCCCCGACTCAGATCTACCTTTGAAAAGTACCGAGCCTTATGGAGCCTAGCAAATAACTGAGTTGGATTCGGCAAAGGTTCCACCTGAAACTGCGTATGACTGTTCAGAAGTCGGTAATCTATACACAACCGGTGTTCTCCACTTGGTTTGCGTAACAAAACTACCCCCGCGTTGTATGGGGATGTGGATCGCGCAATCACGTCATCCTCCAACAGTTTCTGTATTTCCGCCTCCAGGGCCTTTTCTTTAGAGAATTGCACTGGGTAAACCTTCTGGCGAACCGGCTCCTATGTGGTCAAAGTCATCTCAAATTCAACCAACTTTGTTCGTCCTGGTTTATCAGTCAGTATCTCCTTCTGAGACTTGAGAACCTGGGTTATCTTTTCCCTCTCCTGGGAGGTCAGATCAGGGTTCACTTGCCCACCCCTATAGGTTTCCTGGTGTACCAGGGGATATTCCCTGCCCTCGTTGGTTCCCACTTCCGCCTCCACTGCAACTGCCATTGCCATGAGGTGCGCTGCCTTGTCTTCCGGTCTCTCTTCGTATTTCCGCAAGAGATTGATATGGAAAATCTTCGACTTTCCCCGGATCCGGATCTGATAGTTGGTTCTGGATATCACCCTTTCCACGGGAAATGGTCCTTGCCAGCCTATCTCCAGTTTGTTGTTTCCCGTTGGGAGTAGCAACAAGACTTTGTCTCCCACCTCTAGAGATCTTTCTTTAGACCTCCGGTTGTAGTAAGCCGCATGTCTTTTTCTGGCCTTTTTCAAGTTTTGATTCGCCAGAGTCCATCCCTTGTGGAGTTTTTCTTTCAGTTCCTCCACGTATTTATAGGAAGAGATCACTTCTTCTGACGTCCCCTCTTCAGTCCAACTCCTCAACATGGCTTCCAACGGTCCTTTGATTGGACGACCAAACAGCAACGTGGTGGGTGGTAGTCCTGTTGAGCCATGAGGAACCTCCCGATAGGAAAAGAGTGCTGCTGGGATATATTCATCCCACCTATCAGGCTTTTCCTGTGCCAGTTTCCTGAGCATTGTCATCAACGTGCCGTTGAAACGCTCTACTTGTCCATTGGCTTGAGGGTGGTAAGGGCTGGTATGTATGTGGTTAGAATGGAACACCCTAAATACCTCCTCCATGAGTTTTCCACAAAACTGGGACCCATTGTCCCTCAGAAGTTGATTCGGAAAGCCTAATCTGGTAAAGGCCTCCATCAGTGCGTCCGCCACTCGTTTCGAGTCAATCGTGTTCAACGGTATGGCTTCCCCCCACATTGTACAGCAATCCACCATTGTGAGTATATACATGTTCCTCTTCCTAGTCCTGGGAAGTGGACCCACGATATCGATGGCTACCCTCTCGAAAGGAGAGTTCATGATGGGCATCTCACCCAAGACCACCGGTGCTGTCCAGTGTTTCGGTGCCACCCTCTGGCACTCAGGGCATGACTTCACATACAGACGCACATCTTCTGTCATTCCCGGCCAATAGTAGTGGCAGGATATTCGCTGCATGGTGGCGGCAATACCCATGTGTCCACTAAAGGAGATGGTATGCCCCATATGAAGAATCTGGGACCGGTGAGTTTTCGGAACGACCAATTGACCGTATAGGTTGTCTCCCCTTCCTGCTCTCCTGTAGAGTATCCTATTCTTCATGTAGTACTGCCCCCGTCCTGGTGGATCAGCACTTCTCTGCAGCTTTTTGTAGCAAGGACGTAAAGTAGCATCCTCACTCTGGGCAGTTCGTAGCTCCCCTGGCAGTGGGTTAGTCACAATTGCTTCTGCCTCTTCCGTTCTCGTCTGAGAGCGAGTCTGTATTGCTCCCATATTGATTGGCTCCCTGGGCATTCCCAGAAAGACATACCGGCAATCGAGGATTACTGGAAAAATGGGATCGGTCAATATAGCGGCCTTGATGGTGCCGATGACATACCTAGACCGAATCTTCACATTAGCAATGGGCAACTTCATGGCCATAGCACTCTTCTGTGCAGGCTGTATCTCCATGGTCTCACCTGTGAATTGTTCTGGATGTACCAGATCCGCAGAAATCACGGCCTCCCCTTCCAGTCCTGTTTCGTACAAACACTCCACTTGACGACCGTTAACCTCTACCAATTCCACTACAGGTGGTTTTTCCTGGTCTGGAGTCTCTTCCACGGCCTCGACCTGTTCAGTGGGCTGCACCTTAGGTTTCCCGGGGCACACGACGAATTTAGAGTCTCCCGACTTTCCCCTGCAGTCAATAGCATTGTGTGTGTTTGACTTGCATTGGTTGCACCATTTCACTGTCCTAGATTTTCTAGTGCCGGACTTGAGTGAGCTCTCCTGGTGGCGAGCTTCCTTGTTGACCTTGGCATTTTCCGTGACAACCTCCTTGGAAGTCACTTGATATGCTGCGAAGTGAGGGCTCTTAGCCTTCGATTTGCAGTCCCTCGTATTGTGAGAGGGTGACTTACAAATTGAACACCACTTCTCCGACCACGGTCGTTTAGGTGTAGAGCTTGAAGTGCTCTTGCTTCCCTCCTTCTTCTTCTCTGAACTATCCTCTGATTTTTACACATAAGTTTTTTTTTTTTGGCTTTCTTCTTGTCATATTTCTCCTGACCTTTGGTGTTGGTGGAAAGGTTTTCCCCTGCCTCCCCATGTACCTCGACGAACCGTTCTGCTAATTTTGTCACGAGGTCAATACGTTCCGCTCCTTGTTCTCCCAGGAACGTCCTGAGAGGTTTCGAAATTTGCTTCTTCAGCTGGTCGACCACCATGAGCTCTTCCAGACTCTCATAGTCATGTGCGAACCCAGCCAAATCCATCCACTTATGGAGATAGGATTTTAGACGCAAACTGTAGGCGGCAAACAACTCCCCCGGTTCTCGTTTCGCTGCTCGAAATTTTTTCCGGTAGGTATGTGACGTAACCTCGAATCGTTTCAGCAGAGCCGTCTTCAATTCGTCATAATTGTTCTCATGTCCTGGTGGCAGGCGAGAATAAACCTCGTAGCCCGTCCCGCGTAATCCCTGGGATAGCTTAAGACACCATTTGTCACGGTCCAGACCCATAGCATCAGACATGGCCTCGAAGCGTTGAAGGTACTGGTCAATCTTCTCTTTGTCCTCTTCGTAGACCGCTAGAGGAAACTTCATAGCATGGTAACCATGTCCACCTGCTGGGGTTGAGCCTGGGATGTAAGAACCTCCAACTGCTCCCTCAGTTTCCCCATTAGATTGACTCTTCAACTCGAGTTCCCTCATCCGGTACTCGTGCTCCCTTTTCTGAGCTTCTTGTTGAGCTTCTAATTTCTTAGCTGCTTGCTCAGCTTCAAATTTCTTAGCTGCTTGCTCAGCTTCAAATTTCTTAGCTGCTTGCTCAGCTTCAAATTTCTTAGCTGCTTGCTCAGCTTCAAATTTCTTAGCTGCTTGCTCAGCTTCAAATTTCTTCGCAGCTTGCTCTGCTTCCAATTTCCTAGCTTCTTGTTCCAACTCCATCCTTCTCAAATCCAATTCAGCTTTTCGATATTCTCTTTCTGCTTGCCGATACTCTCTCTCTCTCCACTTCCTGTATGTAATCTGTTAGTGCAGAACCCGACAATCCCATTTCTTCCCCCTTTGCCCTTAGTTCTGCAGTGGTTAGTTTTGGAGTGGCCATTTTACAGAGAGGTAAGCTAGCAGGTTGAGTACAATTTTTACTGCAAATTAATATATAGATATATGAACAAGTACTCTAAATCTATATATGCACCACATCCAGCACACCACAACACAATCACTCAGTGACAAGAGTAAAATCAGGACCACAGACCTATGCAGACGTGTGAAGTGTGAACAGGTAAGATATTTGTCCTAACCCCTATCCACATTCACTCTAGCTGGATTCTCCAATATGATATCTCCGTCTTATAACTAAGGATCCCGTGTCAAAAGACCCCATTGTCAGAGGATCCCACTGTCAAAGGATTCCGCTTGCCAGAGATCCCGCTGTCCAAGGATCACGTTTATGAGAGATCCCGCTGTCCAAAGATCACGTTTACGAGAGATCCCGCTGTCCAAAGATCACGTTTACGAGAGATCCCGCTGTCCAAAGATCACGTTTACGAGAGATACCGCTGTCCAAAGATCCCGGACGAGCCCCCAATAATGTTGTGTCTTCCTTTAAAGTGTCGTCCCTGGAGTGAGGGGAGTCAACACCCACATTATATTTTTTTTCCCTATCAATATCCTGGAGAATCCACCAGCTTCCGTCCAACACACTCCTTCAGTTCATGGACACCTTTTCCTCTCTCTCTATCATTGTCGTACTATGCCCCCTCTCATTCTTCCCCACGCAACATATTCAACAACTCTTGCTTCTAAAAATAAATAAAGATTAATTTATTAAAAGAAAAGTGTAATGTACGTGAGACGTGTATGCGAAGAAAATGTGTGATGTGTTATATATTGTGTGTGGGATCGGACCATCAGATAATAGCATAGTCATTTCATCCTTGCAAGGACACACCACAGCACGTTAAGTCAGAACAAGTCCATCTCACCCAGTGCTGTATCCCTCCTGCCGGACACCGACTGTCCTCTGTAGTTACCTGGTAATCCATCTTCCTGATCATCCGAAATAGATACTGTTTGTAATTACAGCTGATCATGGACCGGTTGCACACTACACATTATAAGTTCCTATCGTTCCTAAAAAAATGTACGAATCCTTTTTTGTGTGTACTTAGGTATCACTGTTATTGTTAATATACTTTATCCTAACTAGTGTCTATAAAGTCTCAAGTATGATGTCTTTTGTAATATTTCACTGGAATCTATCACACGATGTGACTTACACTTTAATGTTCTCGTTCCTTTAACAATGTTTGTATGATGTGTGACATATCAACAATCATCACCCATCCTAGGTGATCCTTAACACACAGGAATCGTTATATTGGTCGGCTCTCCTGAGCCATGTTATGGTGAACCCTCCTGATTATGAGTCCAGCGTAAACATAATACCATCTTTCTTCTCGGGTGTTATTCGTTTTCCGTAAGAAAGCATTTGAGTGTCCAACTGGTGTTCTTCCAATTGGAGTTGCACTTCTTCAAAACCAGTGTTGAACTTCCTCGTAACTGGCAGGGAACCTGTTAGAGAAACAACACATCTGGTGATAGCACTAGTCACTGATCGTAAGCCTATTGCCTTGCTCTGTTATTTTTTTCAGCTAACTAAACTCTGTCATAGAGCATAGTAGCCCCTCACCTACGTCCGAATCAGGCTATGACAAGGAAATACCCATAAACAGAGTGCAAAACTTCAGTGGGCAAACCACTGAAAGATGCCCCCCCCCCCCCATTGGACACTTTCCCCATCTCCCAACCCATCTTAAATCTCTCCAAATATCACCCGGCTATCCTATTCATCCTAGCAGAGCCAATAATCACTTCACTACTCTAACTAGTTTTCAACTAACAGTGCTAATCATCACACTCTAGTTTTAACAAGACTACTGCCTATACTAATCAGGACTAATTATACTATATAACTACCTTAGGCAACACCGCAGTTCGATCAAATCACATCTACATTTGCCATGACAGGCACGTGTAAAATTAAATTAACTTAATTCGCACACGGTAGACATATTTCCACTCAGAACTGCAGTGCCAAAGCACGTCCGCCTAAATAAACTGTTTGAGTTACACTGTCTCCCCCAATCATGGTTTTCCAAACAGCCTTAAATTGTTCACGTGACGTTGTTGATGTCCTGCAGGTGTCCCAATGTTTCCAATAACAAACCCACAACTTTCTGTCATGTGGTGACAAGCAAAACCGCCATTCCGTTTGATGTCGGGAAATTCTAAATGACAGACGGACTGTTTTCTCCCGAGCCGTGCACTTCCGCTTGAATCCGACCTGTTTGTGAACTGTCAAGGGCGGCGTATTGATTCATCTCACTCACTCCCTTCCCAGTAAACATCTGCACCTGTTACTTTTGACCGTCCTGGGATTTTAGACATCCGATTTGTTTTTTCTGTTAGTTAAAATATTTGTGGCTGTAAAAACATCCCGTTAATCAGAATGCCTTTATTATCATCAACTGGTTAATCACGGTGTTTTTTCGTGACAGTCCCATAGATTTCATTCTTATTGTATCTCTAAACGATACTCATTTTTTTTTCTTTATGTAACATTTTCCCATACATTTCGATTTATTATATGTACATGCAAATTTCATGTCCATTTGAAATTACTGAGATAAAATACATATGTAAACATTAAGGGACATAATTAATTGTTGTACTCCCAATCTATTTCAAAGGGATTTAATTTCTAGAAATTTAAATTTACCTAAATTCACAAAATGTCAACACTGGAACAGTGTATTGAACTAGGGCTTAAATTAGGATATACTGCAGATAAACTGTCAGAATGGGCGCAAAAAACGCATGCAGAAAACATAGCGAGAGAAGACCGGGCAGCCGAACGAGAACAAAAACGGCTGGAAATGGAGGCTGAAAATAAAAAGATGGAAATGGAGGCTGCTAACAAACAAGCTGAAAATAAAAAGCTAGAAATTGAATTAAATGCCGAAACAAAGAAATTAGAAATAGAAGCAGGTCTAAAACAAAGAAATAGAACACAGGCACAACTGAAAATCAAACAAATGGAGATTGATTCCAATATGGAGATCTCCGTAAATAAACTTAGAAGTAAGGAAGAAGAACATAAGTATAACAAATACAAAGGCCTAGTCAAACCCTTCTGTGCCGGAGATTCCATAAGTGCCTATTGTGAGAACTTTGAGTGTTTAATGTCGCATCATAGCATTCCAAAAATCGACTGGGCTATGATCCTCATGAGAAATTTGGCATTACAACCCCTAAAAGTAATTGAAACTATCCCACAAGACATGAGAAAAGACTACGACTACCTAAAACGCAGAATCATGCAACATTTCTCTTTAGACACAGCAGGATACCAATTACAATTCTCAAAACTTTCACCATCACCCAACCAAAAATTCATAGACTATGTTTCTTCAGTTCAGAATATTTTTAACAAATGGATTACATCAGCAAAAACAAACAACAACTATGAAAAACTAAGAGATCTGATAATAATTGACAAAATTATGAACTCAATACCCACCCTTTCTCTAAATTCCTACGACAGAGTGATTGCAAGACAATTGAAGAGGTTGAGCAAAAAGGGAGTGCCTATTATACAGCAAATCGTGACATTTTCCAATTAAATACTACTCAGAATGAAATAGCAGCTGTCACAAACACAAAGTACTCTAAACCAACTGACAATAAATTCAAACCACGTTCTAAACTCTCAAAGCCAGCTCTGTGTCAATATTGTCATTCCACCCATGAACAATATGATATATACGACAAAGCACCAACCTACCGGCATCACCTCCAAATGATGGTAGAAAAGCAGAGAAACAAGAGAAACACCCACAGAAGAGCGGTTAAATGTTATTTTTGTCGGGCGGACAGCCACTATAGCGGACTTTGTGAAGGCCGCAAAATGATGAAACAAGCCAATGCAGTATTGATAGACACATCCAGTGATGAAGAAATGGATGAGGTTAATCAGTGTGACACAAGAATGAAAGTGAGAATGAATCAGTGAATGCCCTAGAAGTCATTAATACCAATGACTAAAACACCTGTAACATATGTAAAAAGTTCCAGTTGGATACCACCCTTCAATGTGGCCATACCATTCCAATATCCAACGAAATGGCCAATGTAGCCTTAGCATCAAAAGGCAAATTACAATTTGTAAAAGGTCTTGTAAATAACCAACTTTGTACAGTCATGCGGGACAGCGGGGCGACTCTGGTTGGCATTAAAAAGACATTAATTAAGGACAGTGACTACACAAACGACTATGTGACATGTCGCACATTCGCAGGTACCATCGAAAGATACCCGTTGGCACTGGCCGAAATTCAAACACCTTTTGTGTCAGGACAAGTACTGTGTGCGGTGTTAGACATCTTGTGTGCGGACATTATTGTCGGGCATCTTCCGAACGTAAAATCATGTTCAGAAGAAGATATCCAACGATGGGAGCTAGAAAACTGCACTCTAACATAAAGCAGTAATCCCATGACAGATGAACATATTTTTATGTCTCCAACTGCCAAAAGCGTAAGGGAGACCACCAATGACGAAATTCCAAACAAATTTACAGAGGTGCACAACACGGGGGCAGTCGAATCTTTCAAGTATACCACCTACATAAAACCTCAAATTGAGGATGCCATCAAAGAACAAAACTGTGAACCTGTAAATGTACAACACAGAACAGAAGACGCCAACGTAGTGACCAGACAAATGACTCAGAATACCCACGACGAACAACTTGACGAGTCATTACAAATTATTTCACCTGAAATTACCATTACTAAATTCAGCCAGGAAGAGAGAACAGGGGACACTAACCAGACTGACAAGAACGACAACCAAAACAGAAGCACAGCACCGACAGTACTTCTTAACGACACTGCTACAAACGACAATGAAGACAATTTCACATTAGCGACAATTTTTCTTGACGACAGAAACGATGAAGTCAACGACACATTAGCAACAATTCTTCTTGACGACGATGACAGTGACATTGAAGACAATCTACAAACAGTGGCATCAGTAATTAATCAGACTGACATAGACAACATAGAAATTCCTGTACCTATTACAAACGACGACGATACAATACATGACATAAAAATTTCGGACACTGTAACACAACAGCAACGACAAGACATTCTGTCTCTTCTCAACGACTACAAAGCAATTTTCTCAAACCGACCTGGACATACTGACAAAATAACTCACTCTATCATCTTGACAGACTTGACACCTATCAAGTGCAGACCGTACTCGATTCCGCTGCACTATAGGACTAACCTTGACCAAGAAATACTGGAGTTGGAACGAAACGGAATCATCCAAAAATCTATGTCTGAGTACTCCTCACCAATCGTACTCGTGAAAAAAAGGACCAAACCATCTGCTTATGCATAGATTACAGGAAAGTTAACGTAGTAACAACTACTGACGCGGAACCTATGTATAGTTGTGAAGATCTTATTCTCAATATGTCCAAGTCATCCATTTTTTCGAAACTTGATTTGACTAAAGGATATTGGCAGATACCATTATCTCTGTCTTCAATGCATATAACTGCATTTTCAACACCTTTGGGCTTATATGAATGGAGATATTTACCTTGTGGCCTAAAGAACGCACCTACCACATTCGTTAGGCTAACCAGACTCTTATTAAATGGCATTAAAAATGTACAGTCATATATAGATGATATCTGTGTTCACTCTACAGACATAACTTCTCATTTAGAAACACTTCGACAAATTTTCAGTAAAATTATTCTTTTTGGACTAACTGTCAAACCTTCCAAGGTTGAAATAGCTTACAGACAGATCGACTTCTTATTCATAATTTTCATAGAATAATTCATAGAATTTCAGAAGGTAAACTACTCACGGATGACAGAATTGTATCAAAAATCCTGAACCTGAATGTACCAACAACTAAAAAACAGGTCAGGAGTCTTTTAGGTCTCGTGAATTATTATGCCAAATTTATTCCAAACTGGGCAGAATTCACGTCAGTTTTTTCAAATTTGTTGACCAAAAGTCAACCAAATAAACTATGTAAGAGTATCAGTTTAGAAGATACAATTTGCAAACTGAAATCTATTTTTTCCAAGCCACCCATCCTCAGACTACCAAACATAGATTTACCATTTATATTAACCACAGATTCAAGTGCTATCGCTATCGGAGGATGTCTAATGCAGGAATATGATGGAGTGAAACATCCAATCTTGTATGTAAGCCGAAAGTTGAAAGCAGCTGAGACCAGGTATTCCACAGCTGAATTGGAGGCCTTAAGTTTGGTTTTCTGTGTTCTTCGATTACGTAAGTTCCTTCTTGGCACCCACTTCGTTGTCCTCACAGATAATTCGCCACTGCTGGTCATTAGAGAGGGGAAACCCAGAAATCACAGATTGGCAAGATGGTGCCTTTTGTTACAAGATTTTGATTTTGAAATTCACCATATCAAAGGCACAGATAATTTAATTCCTGATATTTTATCAAGATTACCCAATGCACCAGCAGAGTGACACTATTCACTCTAATATTTTGCCATATTGCAAACTGTGATATTTTATTCTGATGCATGAAATCCAGTGTATCTCTACACTCACCGTAAAACTGCATGAATATTGACAGGCTATTCGACAGGCTAGATATATCTTCAGCAAACGCTGAATATTAGATTACTCAAAATAAAGGACCACCAGTGTTGTATCATGCCACATTGGCAATTCACGATGCAGGATGAACAATCTGAACTCTGCCTATTAAGAGATGTGAATTTACTTCCTCACCTGCAGAAATTAACAGCTAATGATACAATGTGAACATTCCGAACTTTGCTTACTAGTGAATGTTAAAGGACTTCACCAACTAACGGAACAGAACATCAGACATACTCGCAACTAGATGTCACTACTATAAAGACATGTGCGAAACAACTACACGAAACTGTGACACCAATGCGTTACCTATCAACTGTAACAGCATCTTAAACACACACGGACAAAGGACGACAACACACGTATCGTCGATGGAGTTAATTAGTTTAATTTAATTAGTTAAATATGTAATAAATTATTGTATTATTATATCCATAAAATATGTGAACATGTCAATTTTTCATTTTTCTATCATAATATGTCATAAACATTATCGTTCAATTAAAAAATTTTCTTTCTAAAACTATTTCAATTTAAACTATAAACCATTCTGTTATCACCAGTACAAGTAGTACTTGTTTTTTTCTTCAACATAATATATCGCCAATTTTATTTTTCTAATGGCGACAACATTTACCTTAACTTAGCTTGTATATTTTAACAAAAAACTATGTTGAATGAAAGAGGTACGAATCAGAGAGTAAATGAATTAAATGAGAGAGCGATATACTGAGCGGACAAATTGTACGCAAAAAGTAGTTATTTTAATTTGTCTGCGTTTGATGTAAAATGTAACACTTGTCTAAATATTTTTATACATGTTTAGTGTTAGATATAATAGGATTATTCTAAGAATCACTGTGTGAATACCCAGTTCATGCGTTACACAAATGGCGTGATTCATGATAAAGGATATTCCAGCTCGTGACGCTTAGAAGTATACTACACACCACATACACACACGTAGCACACATTATATACATTAGGTAAAACATACATTCACAAAACTAAACACCAACAACTAAAGCATATACACTTTGTTACAGCAAGTAAAGAGGGAGTAGACACACTAACAAGCAAACAAGGACATGAGTAGTTACTTGGTGAAACCAAAAGTGATCATATATTGGGCACTATATAAAACATACGGAAGTAAAAGTGTATCACAATACACATTCAGGAACAAGATTTGCATGTGTTCCTAAATAAGCCAAGACAATTCGTCTTGATGAAACTCTCTAATAATGAGTTCATTGTCCTGGTATCATATTGGAAACTTGAGAAGGGCGCAGTTGTAAATGCAACAGGAAGCGTCAGGGAACTTCGGTCGGCTAACAGGTTTAGGAATATGGAAGAGAGTTGAACTCTTCAGCAATCACCCTGAATTGGTGTACTAGAAAATACATGAGTTCATAGTGCAAGGATATAGATTACTAAGCTCCCATCCACGAAACTACAACCACAAACTGCCATAGCTTCATGTGATCCCATGACAGAATTAGTTCAGACTAATTAGCATATAGAAACCCACAAGAACGGAGGGAAGGGGAACCCTGTCAAGGTCTCACATAAAGTATATATGGACATAGAGATATAGGGGATATATAGAAGGGATATAACACCAATACAGAAACCATAAGAAGGGAATCAACTGCGACAGCTCGAGTGCCCGAACAATCTCGGGCCTTCGAGAACGAGGGGTCAGTTTGCCTACTGATTCGTTGACACAGGTGGAACCCGCCTGTAGCGTGCAGGGACAACTTCCACGAGAAGCTCGAAGGGAGTCACACTCCGTGTCCGCCCGACGCTTATTCCCTAGGTCTTTAGGACGTTGACACATACATACATACATACATGCATACATACATACATACATATATACATATTCGTCCACTATGGCCGACCCATTCACTGACACCCACGCATGCATTGTACGTACATCCACTAAGACTCCTCAGCTCGCACTCTGGGATAACTACCACATCTCCATTGCATCAAGTCTCACGCCTCACCCCTTTGCCCCTCTTTTTTCACGTACTTCTTCCACTCATTTACTTGAGATGATCACGAAACCGTGACCACCCACTACCATCCCCTACCTTGATCCCTATGACCCACAGACTGCCACGGCAATGTATAAAAGAGGATAAAGAATACATTCGTGGTAGCAGTACAGTCTTGGACTCTTTAAGTAGCAACATTTTTTCATATTTTCATTTTCTCTTCATTGCTCTCATTCCCCCATTTTTTTATTCTTCTCAGCCCGTCCTTATGCCTTAATGTAGTCACCGTAGGGTCTTCTACTGTATTATATGTTGTGTTTTGTGCATGTATTTGTTTGCTGTTGAAGGCTAGTCGCCGCAACATCCTGTATTTATCGTAATTCTGTAAATCTGTGTTACTTTGTGTTATCTTATATTGTTTACATTTCCACAGCTTTACCGCAGTTCCACCAAATTTCATTGCAAATGGGAAGATTTTTTTATGACTTCACAGTAGACAACACAGAACTGGACACCACGGTTGTGTCAGTGCTTACTTACAGTGTAGCCAGTGATCACGGTAAACACCGTTGACGAGTCTATTTCCACATAAAGTAGGATAAAACTGTATCATCATCATCAAGTGTCAAGCCAAGAGGTGTAGGCGGTCGTGGTTCGCCATCTCACATTGTCACCAGAGTATCAAATCAGGTCTGTGATCTTTTATCGACCATGCCTTGCTGCCAAACCATCTAGGTATTTATCTCTTTGTCTTCCTATTGCTAACTTCCCATCAAGCGTGCAATTGCCACTAAATTTTGAAGTCCATTTCTCCTTATAACATGTCAAAAAATTGATGTTCTGTCCGTCCATAGTATTCTTTGCATTTTTCTCAAAAGCCACTTTTCCACTGCCATCAGATGTTTCTCAGCTTGTCTGTTATTTGTCCATGTTTCACGCGCATATAACAACACTGGTTCTAATTAGCACTCCTTTTCTCATTGCAATTGACAACATTTAGTTAGTATGTTTTCCATTTTTCAGGAGGCCACTTTTGCCATGGCTATATTTGATCTAATATCTGCAAGGCATCTTCCATCAGATGTTACGACTGTTCGGAGATAGTTATACCGATTCACCTGTTTAAGAATATGGATGATACAATATGGTTTTTCCTTTCTGTTGGAGACGACAGTGTTCTCTGTTTTCTTACTATTCAGTTCTAAATCTTATTTCTCACTGTGTACAATACTAAATGTTGTAGATCTTGCTCGTTATCAGCAATCAATGCTGCATCGCCCGCATATGTTATATTATTGATTTTTGTCCTCCGAATGCAACTCCTTTGTTAGTTAGTTAGTTAGTCAATAGATCATCCTCATTACACATCGAACTATTCAGTCCATAAGTGCTCGGATCCCCTCCTCAGCAAATCCCGCAGCGTGTAGCGGCTAACTTCTTCTTCTTCTTTCGTTCGCTTGAAATATGTCTATATCTGCAATGTCGTCTCTTGCATGAATTGAACTGTTTTTTTTTTCAGTTCACACAGTGGTCCATAGAGTTTATCTTCCACTGTCGTCTCTCTAGGCCAGAAGGTTTGCCTAGATATGTTATATTTTGGGCAGTCTTGGAGTATGTGCTCTGCTGTCTGCGACGCCAATCCACATGTGCACATGGCTGTTTCACCAATCTTGAATTTTGTATACATGTGGTTGCGTAATCTATTGTGTCCTGTTCTGAGGCGCAGAATAATGACTTGTTCTGGTCTGTCCATAATGTGGTAGTCATCTTGAGCAGGTTTTGGTGGTTTTCTGAATGATTTGATCATTCTTTTCTTTTGGTGGTATGTAACGGGCACATCAGGCTGTTCCTCTTTGGCTCCTTCCTTAGCCAATTGATCAGCTCTGTCGTTTCCGGGTACTCCACAGTGGGATGGTATCCACTGTATGGTGACTTTATGCTGACTGCTAAGTTCAGAAAGTAGTGTCCTTAGTACTGGCAATTTCCCAGAGAGGAGCGCCTCGAGTACTGATTTTGCATCTGTTAGTAGCACCACAGGTTGTGTACCATTGCTGTTATTTAGTAATTTCTATGTTGCTATCTTGATTGCCTCAATTTCGGCATCATAGTTATGGCAGTACTTTCCTATCGGTACTCTGGCTGTGTCCCTAGTATTATTTGGGTATTCTATGTACACTCCCGCTCCTCCATTTCGAACAGCATTTTGTGCTGACCCATCTGTGTAGACTCGGATCCAGAGGTCCTGTGGGTATTCTTCATCAAGGAAGCTGAGAGTGGCTGTTCTGCGCTGCACACTGTTCTGTTCTTCCTTGTCAAATATTCCTCTCACTTTTATCTGGATTTGTAACGATAGTCTATGCTCATCTTTCCATGGAGTTCGCTCTGGAATAGTTGTTAGGGGGATACCAACTGTGGGCAGATCAGTGGTTTCTCTGCAGAGTCGTTTGGCCTGGTGGATAAAACTACTTCTTTTCAACCGCCCCATAGCTAGGTTTTCAAATCTGTTCTTCATAGGGTGGCCTGGCAAGCTGAGGAACTTTTCTGCTTGTATTAGCGTTTTCGTATCTCTGCGCTCACTCAGTGCCTGTGTCCTCCCCATCTTCTCCATTTCCACTATAGGGGTTGATCTCATCCCTCCTGTGGTGACTCTAAGTGCTTGATTTTGCACCTTGTCCAGCTCTTGTAGTGTGGTATTTGATGCTGAACACCACGCAGTTGACCCATATTCCAGGTGTGGTCGTATGCTCTGTTGGTAAACTTTGCTAAGTATTTTCGTACTGGCTCCCCATGTGGTTCCACTTAGCTTTCTCAGGATGGCTATTTTCCTTCTGGCTTTTGCTACTGCTTTGTTGATGTGCTTTCTCCATGTCAGCTTGCCATCAAATGTTACTCCAAGGTATGTTGGTTCTTTATCTTCTCTTAGGGGTGTTCCATTTATCTGGATGATCCCTGCCTTTTGTTTTGGAGAGAGGGTAAATAGGGTGGTGCTGCACTTGTCAGTGTTTATGCTGACACACCATCTATTTGCCCATGCAGCAAATGTATCTACAGCTCTTTGTAGCAATCTGGTGGCCACTGATGCATGTTCATTTGTGCTCCATAGAACCAGGTCATCGGCGTACATTGCCGCTTTAATTCCATGCGGTAGGTGAGCAACAAGATCATTGATGAAGATTAGAAAAAGTGTGGAGGACAAGACTCCGCCCTGGGGGACACCGTGACGCAGTAGTACTTTCTTGCTCTTGAGTCCGTCTCTGTACTCGGGCTCTTCTGTTGTGCAAGTATGCTTTCACCCATTTGTACATTCTTCCATTGACTTTGCAGTTTCTCAGTTTCTTCATCAGACCTTCTTTCCAGACTTTGTCAAAGGCTTTCTTCAGATCTATCTATGCCGCAAGCACCAGCTTCTTCTCTTGGAATGCATCCTCAATTTCTTGAGAGAGGTAGGTTGTCTGATCTTCCGTAGAGTAGCACTGCCTAAAGCCAGCCTGCTGTGGCACAAGGATGTTTTTACTTTCAATGTACCACTGCAGTCTGTGATTGATGATGAGCTCCAGTGTTTTGCAGAGACAGCTGGTGAGGCTAATTGGTCTGTAGCTAGAGGCAATGGAACCATCTTTCCCTGATTTTAGGAGGGGTATCATGATTGCTTCTCTCCAGGCTTGTGGAACACTGCCTAAGGTCCAGCTGTTATTGAAGATCTGCAACAGCTTTGTTTTGGCCTCTGTTCCTAGGTTCCTGATCATTTCATTGGAGATACCATCAGCTCCTGGTGACTTTCTCATTTTCAGTTTTGATATGGCTAGCTAGAGTTCGCTGATTGTGATGGGTGCCTCCAGAACCTCATGTACTATTTCCTTCTGTCCTGTATGTTGTCGTTTCTCTCGAATCTCTTGTTGTTTCTCTGGACTAATTTTGATATTGCTATCTTGTGCGAACGAGTCCGCAAAATGGTCAGCTGCTTGCTTTCTTGTTAAGATTTTTCCATCTTTATGTAGTGCAATTTTTGAGTTTTTCCCTGTGCCCTCGTCATTAAGCTGTTTTATTAGCTTCCACAATTTCCTTGTGTCTCTTTCAAAGTTCAGAGACTCCGTTTTCTCCTGCCAGCTTTTCCGTCTAGCCTGCAGCTTGGCCCTTTGAAATTTGGCTTTTGCATGCTGGAATTTATTGTGGTGCTCTTGGCTGGGTGTGGCCTCTGCTTGCTTTCTACACACTTCAACATCATTATGCAACTGTTCCAGTTCACTACTCCAGTAGGGTTTATATTGTTTACGGGCTCCTCTTGGTACTGTTTCTCGCGCTGCCTGTAGTATGCATTTCCCAAACTCTTCAACTGCTTTATTTATGTCTTTCTCAGTGTTCAGGTTTCTAACCAGTATGCTGGTGCGATGCTTGTACATTGCCCAGTCTGCTTTCTTGTAGTTCCACCTCGAGAGGGTGCTGCTTTCACTTACAAGCTCATTTTCTACGGTTAGAAAGACTGGCCGATGGTCACTGCCACCAAGTTGTTTCCCAACAGTTCGTGTAATGTTCCACTCCAGGTCTGGTGAATGAAAAGCCAGGTCAGGTGTAGTTGTAGAGTGCCATGATCTCGAGTAGAAAGTATGTGGGTCGGACGGCTTGTTAATCAACATGAATCTATTCTCATCCTGCCAGTCTTCCAGTCTCTCTCCTCTCTGGTCCATGTGTTCATAGCCCCAGCTCTGCGAGTGGCTGTTGAAATCGCCACACACAATCATTTTTTCTTTTAGTGGTAGAGTGTCCAGTGCCTGTGGGCGGTCACTTGGACAGTAGTAATTGATCAGATGTAGATCTGTATTACCTGTCTTAAGTTTAAGTGTCTGATACTCAGCCCCTTCCATGTAGACTTTGATTTGGGAAGCCATGATGTTATTTCTTACAAGGGTCAGTATCCCACCTTTTCGCCTGTTCTTTCGGTCAGATCGGTAACACTGGTAGCCTCTGATTTTGAAGGCTATATTTTCATTGAGGTGAGTTTCTTGCAAGCAACATATGCTTACTTTTTCTTGGTCCAAGATTATTTCTAATTCTATTTTTTTGTTGCTGACTCCCTCCGCATTCCAGTGCATTATTTTAAGTCTTCGTTTAGTATGGCCAGTCGTCCTATTCTCATGTCCCCTGGCTCCACAGGACATCTGAGAAGGACCTCCAGTAGTTGGGGTTGGACCCTTTCGAGACATAGGGCCCGGCACTGCACCTGCCTGGGGGTCCAAAGCAGGGCGAGCACCATAACGATTAGCAGTAGTCGACATATTCCATTTTGCGTGATTGCGTGGCATCCTGATTTCTGTGGTGCGCCTCTTGGCTGGTTGCCTCCGTCTTCAGCACCTTTCTTTGCTAGAGCAGACTGTGGTCTCACTCGAGTGTAGATGTGTACGCGCGCACACACCTGTCTGCGCATGCATGTACGTGCATACACATCTAGAGCATAATGGTTATTTTACGGCGCAAGAGACTCGCCGTCGCCCCTTCTCCTGTTAGTTTAAACAGGTCCGCCACGTGAAGGCCAGGATTTGGACTTTTGCTGCATAGGTTATGTATTCACGAGCCATTGAGGTATTTAAGCAATGTTGGGCGCTCACCCCAACACCGCGCCTCGGCTACATACAGCAACATTTGGAACCCTAGCGGCTAACGACACCAGTTCTGTGCTGGTTTATCAATCTTCTTTGGCTTCCTGCGTAATGTTCTTGTTTGGCCACCCCTCTTTTAATTTGCTGTTCTTGCAGTCTGGCCATGGTTGTAGATTCACAGTCATCACTTGGTTCACGCAAAAGTCTTACTTCTCGTAGAGCATTCAGAATGTCAGCCTGGTCCATGGCGCGTCCGTCCTCCACCGTAGCCTCACCTGCGAGCTTGTCAGCCCGCTCATGTCCTTGTGCTCCCGCATGCCGTGGCACGAAGATGAAACTAATCTTTGCCAGCCGAGACCGCTCCAGAGACAGCAACCATTCTCTTCGGATCAAACCCACCTCTATCTTCTTGATCATGTTCATTGAGTCGCTAAGGAAACAAAAGAAAGGGAATATCAATATGTCCTGGAATTAAAAAGGATGGAACATGAGTAGGAAATTCTGCGAATGGAGGCGGGAGTTAGTACTGCCCTGTCTACATCCCAAGCTAGTCCAGCGACAGATGTTCATTTGATTGTGACTCACCAACAGACTGGAGCAATGTCATTCCCGCTTGAACGCTTCAACGAACACACAGTTCAGTTGGAATCATATCTCGATAGATTTGAACAGATGTGTCACACCTGTGGGCTGGAGGAGACTAGATGCGGAGTGAAATTGTCCCAAGGTTTGAGGTGCAGTGCAGTGCGTAAGCAGTGTTCTCCAGATTGACGCGGGAGGAACAGCGCAACTATAATGCCCTCAAAACAGCATTGCTAGCCCTGAAGTTGACGGTGACACCTATAAGAATAAGTTCAAATCTGCAAAGAAAGAACCTGGGGAATGCTTTGCACAGTTAGTGGAGAGAATGAAAACTTATGTACATAAGTGGTGTTCTTTAGGAAAGTTTGATGAAAGCTACATAGGCCTGAGGGAGATGATTATTATTGACCAACTTAAAGAGAAAATGTCAACAGAAATGAAGGCTTTTCTAACACAAAATGGGGCAGAAAGACTAGAAGATATTATCATCCTATCAGAGAGATTTGAGAAATATCAGAAGAAGGTAGGAGGAACTCCTACGACCAGTTCTTCTCATCCTGAAAAATCTCAAAAGCAGAAGGAGAAATTGAGAATCACTCCAACCAGAAAAACAGTAACGCGAAAAACACCGCCCAACCTTTAGTTCAACAGGCTCAGAAGGAGGGAAAAGCATATTGCCTAAAATGTAGGACTACCGGACACCATACGAAAGCGTGTAAGCGGGTAACTACTCCTAAAACTGCAGCTTGTTTGACAGAACCGGAACATAAGAAGGTGAGCACTGGTGGAACTTCTTTGGAAAACCACGAAGACACTTATTCCAGAATACCGGTTGTTGAATCCGCCGAACTCAACGGAGTTTCAGTCATGTGTATCTACGATACGGGACTGCAATATGACGCGATTGTGTCCTCCTCTTTGGTTAGCCCTGATCAGGTAACAGAGGAAACAGTCGAACTACAGGGAGCTTTGAAAACCATCACTCCAATGTCGTTTCCAGTGGCAAAGGTGAGCATCAACTCACGATATGTGAAGGGGGAAATGAAGGCGGCAGTCTTTTCAGACCCCATATACCCTGTCATTCTTGGTTATCGATATCTATTCTTAGGAGATCCAGTAAAGCCTAGAATGGTCTCAGCCATGACGACGAGACTTCAAGCTAGAACAGCTCCAGAAGAGTCGATACCAAATAATCCTCATCCAGAGGATTTGAAGAAGGCCCAGGCAGCGGATAGCCCTTTGGCGCCCTGTTTCAACAAACTGCCTATAGCTCACTCACCCCCACTAAAAGGTAAGATGTATATGAAGAATGGATTGCTTCACCGAAGGGCAGGAACAGGAGGACAGGAGCATGCCCAGCTAGTTGTTCCTTCTGCTTAGAGAGCTCAAATTTTGGATATGGCACATAGTCAACCTTTTTCTGGGCACATGGGAATAAACGCGTCCATGCAACGTATCTCAGCTCATTATTACTGGCCTGGAATGCAAACTGACATAGCACGTTTTGTAAAATCATGTCCGCAATGCCAGAAGGTTGCTCCTAATCACTGGACAGCTCTAGTTACACTAGGGGAAATGCCTGTATCCGGTACCCCATTCGAAAAAAGTGGCTGTCGATATAGTCGAACCTCTCAACCGGACGAAGAGAAAGAATCGATTTATTTTTACGCTTGTTGACACATGCTCCATGTGGGCGGAAGCTGTGCCAATTTCTTCAAGTGACTCGAAGCATGTAGCGGAAGCCTTGCTTGGAATTTTTACCAGAATAGGATTTCCTATTAGGATCCTAACTGATAATGGATCACAGTTCAAAAGTAAGCTGATGGAAGAAGTTTTTAGGCTTTTTCAATCCAGAAAGATCTGCTTAAGTCTATATCACGCGGCCGGGAATGGAACTGTGGAACGCTGGAACAGCACCCTTCTTAGTATCCCGAGGAAACTTGCTCAGGAGAAACCAGAGGATTGAGATTTGTACATACCTGCAGCTCTATTTGCATATAGGGAAGTACCTCATCACTCAACTTGGATTGCTCCAGCAACTTTGTTGTTTGTACGTCCAATTAAGGGACCCCTTGAAGCTTTACTTAGGACATGGACTGAGGATCAAGTAGACGAGACAGTGGTGACTGCCTCTTCTTATGTTGCTGAGTTGAAAAACCGCCTACAACATGGATGGCGATTGGCGTCTGTCAACCTACGACAAGCTAAGCGTAAAATGGCACGCTACTTCAACAGAAAGGCAAAGGATAGAGAATTGGAGGTGGGAGAGAAAGTGCTATTACTACTTCCTAGAAGTCAGAACAAGCTGCAAATCGGGTGGAAAGGACCGTGTGTAGTGACAGAGAAGATTTCTCGTACTAATTACAAAGTTTCCATCAGAGGAAAGTTGAAAGTTTATCACATAAACCTCTTAAGGAAATATAATGAAAGGCCCTCTACCACCGAAACTGCACATCTGGTGGCATTGGCAGTGGCTACAGAAGTGGACCATGGGAACACTATGGGAGTAGAATACCCTCTGCAAGCAAAAGAAACTTTTCAGGATGTGGATATTAGTCCTACATTAAAACCAGATCAGCAGAAGCAGATCCAGGATCTTTTGGCTACACATGCAGAGGTACTTACGGACAAGCCAGGGCTTACAAACTTAGTAGAGTTTGACATGAAGTTAATAGACCCTGCTCCTGTGCGTGCCAAAACTTATCCCGTTCATTATGCCATAGAACCCATTTTGAAGGAAGAAATACAGCAAATGCTCTCGGCTGGAATCATTTCACCATCTGAGTACCCTTACAGTGCAAGTGTGAAAACCAAGTGGAAAACATAGATTGTGCATCGACTATCGACAGCTCAATGCTATGACTGAGTTTCAAGCTGAACCGCTACCGGATCAGAACCAACTCTTCACCCGTCTCAGCTCAGCCCAATACTTCACTAAGGTAGATCTCAGTAAGGGCTATTAGCAGATTCCAGTGAAACAGGAAGTTAGACCATGGTTAGCTTTCAGCGTCCCTGATGGGCACTATGAGTTTAATGTTCTTTCTTTTGGATTAAGTAACGCGACTAGTGTTTTTACACGAATGATGAGGAAGTTACTTGAACCATTACATCATCCTGCAATTAGCAATTTCATGGATGACATTTTAATAGCAACTGAGACGTTTTATCAACACGTAGAAGCTCTGCATCTTCTATTCAAACGATTAAAAGAAACTGGATTGACAGCAAGGCCAAAGAAGTGCCAGATAGGATTCCAACAGCTGGATTTTCTTGGTCATAAGATTTCTCAAGGATTCATGACTCCACATGAAGGCAATGTTGAGAAACTCCAGAAGGCACCACACCGAAGAACCAAGAAGGATGTTAGATCATTCATATCCTTGTGTGTATTCTACCTAAGATACATCAAGGACTTTAACTCTCTGACTGCTCCGTTAACTGATCTTACTAGGAAAGAAAATCCAGAGATAATCAAATGGTCAGCTGAATGTGAAGCGACTTATACAGCTCACAAGAAAGCATTGACTGATAAACCAGTTCTTCAGTTGCCAGATCTCAACCGTACCTTCGCGCTTCGAACGGATGCGGGAAACATAGGAGTGGGCGCGACCCTGCTTCAGAAGAAAGATGACCAATCAGAACTCTTTCCAGTTGCATATGCAAGTAGGAAGCTGAATGCGGCTCAGAAGAACTATGCGGTTATTGAAAAGGAATGCCTCGCGCTGGTATGGGCAGTGGAGAAATTTCAAGCGTATTTGTACGGAAAACATTTTGTAGTACAATGTGATCACCAATCCTTAATGTTTCTGGCAGCATCACGGAACTTGAATGCAAGGCTCATGAGATGGTCATTGCTCTTACAGCCATATTCTTTCCAAATTGAGTATTACCTGGGAAACTTAGTGTGGGCGCAGACTTCTTGAGTCTACATCCTGTTCCAGTTGAATCATTGAAGGAGGAGACAGTAACAAACATGGGAGAAAGGAAGCATCAGAAGAGGAGTCGGAAACCCATGAGTGTCTGTTCTACCAGTTCTCCTCGGTAAGAACTGTCTTTGCCTTGTGAGATATTTCCAGCCACCTCACGGCCTTCGACTTTAGATATCTGACCCTTGCGGTACGCCATACACCCACATCGCCTAGCAGCCGATACAGAAATAATAAACATTATGCAGGTGATTCAAACCAATGAGAGCGATTGCCTAAAGCCGGATGAGACAGCCAGCCAGAACCTCTAGGCACAATTGGGGGAGGGGGGAATGAATGTTAGTTCTAGCTTAACATTCTAAGTTGATCACCAGCATGGTGCATTGAAGCGAAGCAGTGTTCTAGTTCCCAGGGCAGGCAAAGCTTCCATTGTGTGGTGAATCAATTCTTGAAGTTAAGGTAATACAATGTTTATATTTATAATAATGTCGATGGAATGTTTAAAATGTTTACAAATGATCCTAGTCTAATTTTTCGTTCTTGTGGGAGTGAAGAAAAGCACCATGTTTTTCTTTGTACTGCATTTGCCTGGTTAGAGCCTTCAGGTAGACATTCGGTTGCGCTACACTACTAAAGAATATTTTCTTACATTCTGTTAGAATACTACTACATAATATTTTCTTACATTCTTTTTCAATATGCGGCAAAAGAATATTTCTTTATATTCTTTTACTTATGCGGCTAAAGAATATTTCTTTATATTTTGTCACCATGTGCTAATGAAGAATATTCCCTTATATTCTGTTACAATCTGTATATAACTACTTTTCTCAATATATGAATAATGTACTTTTCAAATGTACTTGCTAGACATTGATGCTCTTACAGAGGAAGTGTAGCTTAAGAGTCTATCTCGTTAAAATCATGTACACTGACTCACACCTATAGGGATGTATATATCTTGTGATTCTTTTAGTCACATTTTCCCCCTGAATATGGTTTGTGAAATTGTCATGTTTTGTTCTGAGAATAAATGCTCATGAATAAGAGTTGCACCATATACCCAAATGTTAGCCGGACATTGCACCCACCAACAACCTTACATCCACATGATGATTAGGTGGTTCTTACGGTCAAGTGCAGGTCATTTATGTTCTGAAATATGATTATAAAGCAGTCCATGTCTAACTTTGTGCATGAGATAATCTGCAATCTTGGGAGGTTTAACAATGTCGTCCTCCAGCCCTCATCTTAGAAGAGACCGCGGGGAATGACCATACCGGTTTTGTTTAAATCAGTGTGTATGCTAAATACTTAACTCTTATAAAGGCACTCACATAAACTCAGGAGATAAATATATTCTCATTTGTGATTGTTGTAAAATGGCTCATGGTTAAGGAAGATTACTTTGGTGTGAGAGGAAAAGCTATAATCCTTCCCTCTGATATAAAAAGGCAGTTATATCAATACATAATGATGATGATGATGATGATGATGATGATGATGATGATGATGATGATGATGATGATGATGATGATGATGATGATGATGATGATGATGATGATGACGACGACGACGATGATGATGATGATGATGATGATGATGATGATGATGATGATGATGATGATGATGATGATGATGATGATGATGATGATGATGATGATGATGATGATGATGATGATGATGATGATGATGATGTGCATTTGAGATCTAAACCTAACCCAGAGAGAGGAAATATGAGCTTACATACAGACACATGATGATGTCAATGATGATGATGATGTTATAAAGATTGACCATTAACTCAACTTATATCCATCTCAACACATCCTGTCTTATCAAGCAACAGTCTCAACCTATCTCTGGCTTACTAAGAAGTGTCACTACATGCACCCTTCCCATGCATCTACCATAGTATGCATCTATCTCAACCCACTTTCACAATATACCTTTATCTTAATCACATCATGCCTCTACCACAACCGACCTTCATCCCAACATGTCTGTTACATCCTTGTTGACTTTGAATCAACTTAATTTAATACAACCAGATAACCTGGTCACAATCAGACTCCCTGGTCTTAAAGTGTGACTATCTTATTTCATTGTCCTGGTTGCACCAAGAGTTGATCCCATCAGGACCTTACAGCATGAGATGATGGATTGAATGCCATCTATACAGATAAGAGGGAGGTGTCTCACTATTGAGTGGACACATTCTTCCCCCTCTTATTGTCTTATTCTCTTCTTTCATTCTTTGTTTTTTCTTGATTGTTTCTTGACATGTTTTATGCTTTACTGATATGTAAATGTTAGCAAAATGCTTATGAAGGTATATTTTGTTTGGACCGTCAGATGGGCGGTGTAACTGGAAGCCGAATGTTTTGAAGATACAGACTAGCTTGCTGAGGGCAAGAAAGTAGAATGTTCATGTCCATCTCTTGCCAGCCCAAAGTTTATTGCAGCATCCTCCCTTGTCTCACCCACCACCCCCATCCTTCAAAGATCTAACCCATGTAACCCATGAACCCACTGATAATTCCTGATGTTAGATCCTGACAGAAGAACTTGAATATGCCTCACTCACATTGATGAACCTCTGATAGAAAACTGGTTCCAGGGAAGAATTAGAATCCTATACACACTGAAGTACCTACCGGCAGATATCAGCTGCACCGGAGAAATACATATCCTTTGGTTAAATTGTAGTACTTGATGATGCATAATTATACTTTAATGTATTTTGGATAATTCAAATGTTGTCTTTTTCCACAATTATGTATTCACATCAGTTGGTATTCCTTGAAAAACTGACCATGTTTTTTTTTTTTTCAGAGATGTGTCCAATGTGAATATATTTTGTTATCATATTTTTGTGATTTATTACACTTATGTTACCAGACCATTTGTTGATTCTTACATATTGTTTGTAAACATAAATATTATGTGATGTCACTGTATGTCCTGTTTATACTGTGAATGTTCTGCCATTATATTGCTGGTCTGGTCCATCACATACTTGTGTAAGTGTGTAAATCATAGATGATAATACTAATTTAGACCGCATGAGGGTGGGCACCTGCACACTAGCACCTTTTCCCCAGTGATAGAAAAGGGCATCCTTTTTGGGGATAGTGGCAACAGTCCGTGGTCTCCACACCTTCCCAAGAAGCTTAAACTTATATCTATAATTTTAATTAATTCGTGTAGATACAAACACACCCTTAGTATTTTCACGTGGGGGTACGAGCCATAAAATTAGCTTCTAGAAGGTAATCTTGATAGAGGATAGGAACCCATTCCCTTTGGGCATACCCTGATAATATTCCTCAGATAATTAAATTCCTCTTAAGTGGGTGTTACATTCTAACAGATGTAACCCCTAATAAATAAACCTCACATTGCTCTAATGTCCGTATACGTGGTGACACGTGATATTCTGCTTTGTGAGCTGATGGTCTAATGTCTGCATACGTTGTGACACGTGATATTCTGCTTTGTGAGCTGATATTCTAATGTCTGTGTACGTGGTGACACGTGACATTCTGCTATGTAAGCTGTTGATCTAATGTCTGTGTACGTGGTGACACGTGATATTCTGCTATGTAAGCTGTTGCTCTAATGTCTGTGTACGTGGTGACACGTGATATTCTGCTTTGTGAGCTGATGGTCTAATGTCTGTGTAAGTGGTGACTCGTGACATTCTGCTTTGGAACTGATGGTCTAATGTCTGCGTGCGTTGTGACACGTGATATTCTGTTGTTTTTTTTAGCTGATATTTTAATGTCTGTGTACGTGGTAACACGTGACATTCTGCTATGTAAGCTGTTGATCTAATGTCTGTGTACGTGGTGACACTTGACTTCTGCTATGTAAGCTGTTGCTCTAATGTCTGTGTACGTGGTAACACGTGACATTCAGCTTTGTTAGCTTATGGTCTAATTTTTGTGTAAGTGGTGACACGTGACATGCTGCTATGTAAGCTGATGGTTTAATGTTTGCGTACGTGGTGACACCTGTCATTCTGCTATGTGGGCTGATGTCTTTGTAAGTGGTGACACGTGACATTCTCTATGTGAGCTGATGCTCTAATGTCTGTGTACGTGGTGACACGTGACATGCTGCTAAGTAAAATGTTGCTCTAATGTCTGTGTAAGTCGCGACTCATGAAATGCTGCTATGTGAGCTGTTTTTCTAATGTCTGTGTAAGTCGCGACTCATGAAATGCTGCTATGTGAGCTGTTTTTCTAATGTCTGTGTAAGTGGTGACACGTGACATGCTGCTATGTGAGCTGCTTCTCTAATGTCTGTGTAAGTGGTGACACATGACGTGCTGTTATATGAGCTGTTTCTGTAATGTCTGTTCACGTGGTGACACGTGACATGCCACTTTGTGAGCTTTTGCTCTAATGTCTGTGTAAGTGGTGACACGTGACATGCTATTATGTGAGCTGTTGGTCTAATGTCTGTGTAAGTGGTGACACATGACGTGCTGCTATATGAGCTGTTGCTGTAATGTCTGTTCACGTGGTGACACGTGAGATGCTGCTATGTAAGCTGTTGATATAATGTCTGAGAAACTGGTTACACGTGACATTCTGCTATGTGAGCTGATGGTC
The DNA here is from genome assembly GCA_963921405.1 of Cepaea hortensis. Lineage (NCBI taxonomy): Eukaryota > Metazoa > Mollusca > Gastropoda > Stylommatophora > Helicidae > Cepaea > Cepaea hortensis. Next base: position 73,150,724 of record OY992880.1, on the reverse strand, counting down.
TAATGTCTGTGTAAGTGGTGACACGTGACATTCTGCTATGTAAGCTGTTGATCTAATGTCTGTGTACGTGGTGACACGTGACATTCTGCTATGTAAGCTGTTGCTCTAATGTCTGTGTACGTGGTAACACGTGACATTCTGCTTTGTTAGCTTATGGTCTAATTTCTGTGTAAGTGGTGACACGTGACATGCTGCTATGTAAGCTGATGGTTTAATGTTTGCGTACGTGGTGACACCTGTCATTCTGCTATGTGGGCTGATGTCTTTGTAAGTGGTGACACGTGACATTCTTCTATGTGAGCAGATGCTCTAATGTCTGTGTACGTGGTGACACGTGACATGCTGCTAAGTAAAATGTTGCTCTAATGTCTGTGTAAGTCGCGACTCATGAAATGCTGCTATGTGAGCTATTTTTCTAATGTCTGTGTAAGTGGTGACACATGACGTGCTGCTATATGAGCTGTTTCTGTAATGTCTGTTCACGTGGTGACACGTGACATGCCGCTTTGTGAGCTTTTGCTCTAATGTCTGTGTAAGTGGTGACACGTGACATGCTATTATGTGAGCTGTTGGTCTAATGTCTGTGTAAGTGGTGACACATGACGTGCTGCTATATGAGCTGTTGCTGTAATGTCTGTTCACGTGGTGACACGTGAGATGCTGCTATGTAAGCTGTTGATATAATGTCTGAGAAACTGGTTACACGTGACATTCTGCTATGTGAGCTGATGGTCTAATATCTGTGTAAGTGGTGACACGTGACATTCTGCTATGTAAGCTGTTGATCTAATGTCTGTGTACGTGGTGACACGTGACATTCTGCTATGTAAGCTGTTGCTCTAATGTCTGTGTACGTGGTAACACGTGACATTTGCTTTGTTAGCTTATGGTCTAATTTCTGTGTAAGTGGTGACACGTGACATGCTGCTATGTAAGCTGATGGTTTAATGTTTGCGTACGTGGTGACACCTGTCATTCTGCTATGTGGGTTGATGTCTTTGTAAGTGGTGACACGTGACATTCTTCTATGTGAGCAGATGCTCTAATGTCTGTGTACGTGGTGACACGTGACATGCTGCTAAGTAAAATGTTGCTCTAATGTCTGTGTAAGTCGCGACTCATGAAATGCTGCTATGTGAGCTGTTTTTCTAATGTCTGTGTAAGTGGTGACACGTGACATGCTGCTATGTGATCTGTTGCTCTAATGTCTGTGTAAGTGGTGGCACGTGACATGCTGAGTAGTATATCTGGGAGTAGCTTGTTACCACCACCCCACACTCGCGCGCTGGACCGATTCGGGGGTCGAATAGGGGTCCGAACCTACCCCCTATTCGCACCCCTTAAGGGCTGAATAGGGGTCCGAACCGACCCCGAATCGCACCCCTAACTATAGCGTAATTTTCGTCGGGACAACCGCGAGTGCGAGCAACCATACTCTTATTTTTTTGTCATACATACTAGGAGACCGGCAAATATAGTAGGAACGATGGGAGCCGACAGCATACGATTGTATCGGGGAGTCGGTTGCACTAGGAATCTGTCGCGCTAGGGGCCCGTTGCAATGGGAGGCTGTTACATCTATTGTCTGTTGCACTAGGGGTTGCCGTCTCTGTACTCTCTATCGTCGTTGTCGTCTCTATTGTATCTGCTGTCTCTATTGTCTCTGCTGTCTCTATTGTCTCTGTT
>OY992880.1:72891560-73148838 GCA_963921405.1 Cepaea hortensis | reverse complement strand
GTCTGTGTTTGTCTGTGTCTGGGTGTGTTTGTGTGTGTTTGTCCGTGTCTGCGCCTCTGTTGTCGTTTCTGTCGCCTCCGTTGTCTCTGTCGTATCTGCTGTCTCTGTCGTCTGTGTGTGTCTGCGTGTGTCTGTGTGTGTCTGTGTGTGCCTGTATGTATGTGTGTGTCTGTGTCTGTGTGTTTGTGTGTGTCTGTGTGTGTGTCTGTGTGTGTCTGTGTCTGTGTGTGTGTGTGTCTGTGTGTGTGTCTGTGTGTGTCTGTGTCTGTGTATGTGTGTGTGTATGTTTGTCTGTGTGTGTGTCTGTGTCTGTGTGTGTGTCTGTGTGTGTCTGTGTGTATGTGTGTGTGTCTGCGTGTATGTGTGTCTGTGTGTCTGTGTGTCTGTGTGTGTGCCCCTGTTGTCGCCTCTGTTGTCTTTGTCGTGTCTGTTGTCTCTGCCGCCTCTTTTGTCTCCTCTGCCGCCTCGGTTGTCTCCTCTGTTGTCGCTGTCGCCTCTTTTGTCTCCTCTGCCGCCTCGGTTGTCTCCTCTGTTGTCGCTGCCGCCTCTTTTGTCTCCTCTGTCGCCTCTGCCGCCTCGGTTGTCTCCTCTGTTGTCTCTGCCGCCTCTTTTGTCTCCTCTGCCGCCTCGGTTGTCTCCTCTGTTGTCGCTGCCGCCTCTTTTGTCTCCTCTGTCTCCTCTGTCGCCTCTGTTGTCTCCTCTGTTGTCGCTGCCGCCTCTTTTGTCTCCTCTGTCGCCTCTGTTGTCTCCTCTGTTGTCGCTGCCGCCTCTTTTGTCTCCTCTGTCGCCTCTGTCGCCTCTGTCGCCTCTGTTGTCTTTGTCGTGTCTGTTGTCTCTGCCGCCTCTTTTGTCTCCTCTGTCTCCTCTGTCGCCTCTGTCTCCTCTGTTGTCTCCTCTGTTGTCTCTGCCACCTCTGTTGTCTCCTCTGTTGTTTCTGCCGCCCCAGTTGTCTCCTCTGTTTTCTCTGCAGCCCCAATTGTCTATATTTCCCCCACCATCTCTACCGTCTTTGTTGTCGCCTCTGCCGTCTCTATATCTCTACCATCTCTGTTCTCTCTGTCGCCTCTATTGTCTCTGTCGCCTCTATTGTCTCTGTCGCCCCTATTGTCTCTATTTCCCCAATCACCTCTACCGTCTCTGTTCTCTCGGTCGTCTCCTCTGTGGCAGGATCTGGGCTGGACAGAATTCGACGGCCATGCAATACTTCCACATCGCTGGTGTATCGACCCACCTAGGGAGCAACCCAGACACCCACCGGCATTGGCGACACCCCTATTAGACAGATGCCGCATACAGACACCTATCGCAAGCCTCATAGTGCAAGCAACCATGTCGATACAAGCAACATTCGAGAGTATGGGCCTCCGCGCCGAAAAGGCCGTATCGCCCCACCTTCTCATCGAAAACGCCTACGAGAGCAACCTCGTACCCGACATTGTAAAAGTCGACTACTTGGAGGGAAACCTCGGAAGCACACACCTCCAACCCCTCGATGGACTTCCAGTCGACGATCTCTACGTGTTCGGCTATCCACGACGCGAAGACTGTGTGGCCAAGGGTGGAAATCTTTGCTGCACCTTGGGGGAGAATGGTAGCGCAAAGATGGTGGTTGCAGATATTGCCACGGCCGCCCGCAAAAACTTGGGTACAGCCCCAAATGGTAGCCCCCGCGGACATATCCACACCACCATCGCTACACCATTGGAACCCTCAGCACCACCGCTGGTGGGACAATCCGAGCCATCATCGCGAGGATAGAGAGCGATACCCACTTTAGGGCCCAGCAGAAGTGGCGAGACATATACCCCAACACAGAGCCCGCGGCCATATTTGTAGCCAAACTCGATGTGTCCGAAATTCCAATGGCCGAGCTACTGGCCGAATTGCCGAACTTCGAACGCCTGCTACACGTCCACGGCTATGGCCTCTCTTGCATCGACTATTGTCAGGGTCTTGCTTTCAGCAAGAATCTAGGCTCGTATACACTGACAAAATGTTATACTAAACACGGTCACGGAATGACTTGACGTGACACACGACAACTATAATTCATACAATTTATTCACGCTGCTCACTCATCACAATCATTGCATACATCGCACAAATACAATAGCGATGTCAAAAGACAATCAATAGATATACAAATATGATACAATGCAATACAACTTACAGTCCTACAACCCAAGCGCACTGTCTCCTTTCTTCATACAGGCTTTCAATCTATACGCGTTCATACACACAACTCGAGCCGCATTCAAACCGTCTGTCCTCTACAACATTCCCAAGCCGTCTGCCGTTCACCACAGTGAAGGCTTGCTCATTGGGGTTGCGTCCCTGCGTGGAGTTCATGTTCCACGCCTGCACTGGCTAACCCGCTCTGCCACAGCGTGGTTAATGTTGCTCATCGTTGCCTGGCCGTATTTGTCTGGCGCCGTCGAAGACGACGCGGTATAACTGGCGGGGAGATTATGACATTCTCCCGCCCTCCTTTTCATGACAAGAGGAACCCTGTCATGTACTCTATATACATTTCATTCAACCTGTCAGAATCGACCCATTGATAGTCCTCTGACATGATATATTGGTTAATATTGAAATATGTAGGTAATTGCAAGTTATATTCACACACTCCTCACTGTTGCTATCACGCAACACTCTTCAAGTACAATCCCTTAGATGGATTCTTACCTCAGCTGCAATTTGACAGCCAGTCCAGTGGCTATCAGCGAAACACGCAACCACCTCCCGACAGTTTAAGAAAAATACAAAACACGACATGTCAGACTGTGAGCATCTCCCTATAAGATGACTCCAACATTAGACCCCCAACCTCCTTTGGTCGGAGCGTCAGTCTTCTGTAGGTCTACAGCTTAGATAATTCTCTCCATGCATAATTGACGTCATCTTGACGTGTTACGAATCCGGCAACATGAGGGTGGTTTCTGTAACTATTACACATTAACAATAATCTCAATAGTCTCTCTTGGTTGGTACAAAAATTATGGGCGATAATTTTAACATGCTTTCAAATTAAATAAATTACATTTTTAAATTAATTTCTTAGTGTCATAATTTGATCCTTATTGACAAAAGTGAACTAAATGTCGCTGTTGTGAACAAGTAAATCAACTTATGATTCTGAGATCACATCTAACAAAATCCTCACATACAATTCGTATATGGAAAATTTGAAATCACAAAGTTTATATAGAACGTCACTTCTTTGTGATAATTAATCTATAGTCTGCTATTTTTCTAATTAATATTCATAAACACCAGAAGTACACAGCTGTTGTGTTCAGTTGTAGTTAACACCATGTTCTCCCGTCTGGATGTTCTTAATAAATGGAGTACACAGTTCGTAAAACAGCTGCTGGATTACCTATTTGTTTCCAAGTGTGGCCTAAAGTGTTCTTGTGGAAATAAGATGTCGCAGTTCCTTTCACACGGATTAAAATACGTCAGAACCCTTTGCTTGGCCGGTACTACAGCTTCTTGAACAGTTCAAGTAGAGTAAGTCTTGAGTCCTGTAGTACTGTTCGTGACCCTGTTTACATATGTTATTAAAACAATATATTCTTTCTAACGCATACCAATCATGTATTCAACACAGTTATTCCAATAATAATACAATGTACACAATGTATTTACATTGGGACGGTGTCCCTATCACAAATTGTGCACAGCGTTACTGCAATGATTACATTATTCGCTGCGCTGCTGAGCGTTCTGTTATTCTGCAGATTAATCATGTGTCTGCAGTGTGCGCTCAGGCACTGGTTGGCTATTGGGTACGTCGTAAGGACATCTTGAAAGAAGATCAGCAATCGAATTTTGCGTGCCACGTAAGTGTCTGATTTCAAAATTGATATCCTGAAGTAATAGTGACCATCTTGCCACTCTGTGGTTGGTAGGAGACCCAGTTGTGATAATTGTCAACGGACTATTGTCAGTTTCAACTATAAAGTATCGACCTAGGAGAAATCGGGACAGTTTTCTCACCGAATAAACCAGAGCCAGCGCCTCAATTTCCGGCGTACTCCAGTTTCGTTCTCTGTCTTTTAGCTTGCGGCTTACATAGTACACAGGATGGAGAATTTGGTCGTATTCTTGAAGAAGTACGGCCCCAATCGCTACGGAGCTTGCGTCAGTTCTTAATCTGAAAATAGTGTTAACAACTGGCAATTTAAGGATAGGCTTACGCGAAAAGTATGCTAACACTTTTGAAAATGCAGGTCGTAAGCATTCGCTGTTTACAATTTTGTTAGGTTGGTTCTTTGTTAGTAGGTTAGTGAAACATTCGGTCAATTCAGCAAAATTTGGTATAAATTGTCTGTAGTAGTTCAATAGACCTAAGACACTTCGCAACTCTTTCTTAGTTGTCGGAAGCGACAATTTAAGAATTCTTGACACGATGTTATCGTCAGTTGCGACAAAGCCATTAGAAATCTTATAGCCCAAAAATGAAATTTCTTGGTAGGCTATGTCGACTTTCGATGGTTTGACTGTCAGTCCGTGCTGTCTGATACGGTCAAATGTCAGCTGCAATGTCGTTACGTGGTCTGTCATGTTCCTCGTATGTATGTATATGTCGTCCATGTAACAAATTATATTAGTAATGTCCGTCAGAAGAGGTCTCGTCATCCGTACAAAGGTCACCGGAGCATTGACTATCCCGAATGGTAGCTTGCACCATTCGTATAGTCCCCAAGGTGTGGCAAATGCTGTCAGATGTATGCTGTCAGGGTGTACCGGTATTTGCCAATAACCTTTTGTCATGTCCAGTTTCGTAAAGTATCGTGAGTCAGTCAGTTCAGTCAGTATGTCTTCACAGTTGCTCATTGGTTCTAAATCCAACTGCGCGATATGGTTCAATTTACGATAGTCAACGCAGAGTCTTATCGTGTCGTCCTTCTTTTTCAAAATCACAATCGGTGAACAAAAATGTGACTGTGATCGTCTGATGATGTGATTCTTTTCTAAGTCTAGAATTTCCTGGTGTAGTTTTTCTTTGTAATGTATGGGAATGGAGTATGGTCTGCACTTTATTGGTGTGACTGATGTCAGAATAATGTGGTGATGCACTAAGTCTGTCTGTCTTGGATTGTTAGAGAAAATGCTGCTGTAGTCCTGTAACAGTTGTCTGCAACTGTCAGTCTCTGTCTGAGTAAGGATAGAATTTATTTTGATGTCCTGTAGATTGTTTGTCGTGTCAAGTGATAGGTCGGTATCTCGTCGGTATCGTCGTCGTCTGTGTGGTCTACTATCGTTGTGCTTGCTGCTGTCTCGTCTTGGTCCTCGTCTCTGGTGTAGTATGGTTTAAGCATGTTTATGTGAAATATTTTATGTTTGTCCTTAACTGCAATCTCGTAATCTACAGTCGATATCTGTCTTAGAACTTTGAAAGGTCCTTGCCATGAGTCTGTCAGTAATTGTCGGTCACTTGGCAATAGAAGTAGAACGTCCTGTCCAGGTGTCAATGTTATTGTCCTGTTTCCTCTGTTTGCGTACTGTCGGTAGATAGCACCTGATTGTTTCAGTGCTTCTTTAGCTAACACACAAGATTTCATTATCCTATCACGCAATGATGTTACATGTTCATACGATGATACTGGTTTGTGTACAGTGATACTTTCAGTTAACATAGAATGGTACAAAGATAATGGGCCGCGTGGTTTGGCACCATATACAAGTTCAAATGGTGAGAAACCAGTGCTGGAATGAGGTATTTCGCGATATGCAAATAGTATGGCAGGTAAATAAGTATCCCCGTCTTCAGGGTGTTCCTGGGTAACTTTGGATAGCATATGCTTAAGATCACCTTTCATCTTTTCCACAATTCCTGTAGTGTGGGGGTGGTATGGGCTGTTAAAGCATTGCTTTACCCCTAACATTTTAGTAAAGGCTTGAGTGGCGGCAGCTATGAACTGACTTTCCCGATCTGAGAGAATAGTGTCAGGGAACTTACTCGAGAAAAAATATGGAATAAAACTTCCATTACACCTTTGGCAGTTATGATCTTAAGAGGAATAGCCTCTGGCCATCTACTGCAGAGGTCAATTATCGCAAGAATGAATTTATTTCCTCTTGATGTTACATGGTTTAGAGGACCTACTATAACAACAGAGATCTTTTCAAAAGGTCTACTTGCTAAATCAGTTATTTGAAGCTCAGCTTGCGGGTGTTTACCCTTTTTAACAAGCTTCTGGCAGATGTCACAAGCTCTGCAATATTGCTTGGTATCACTGCAGAATTTAGGCCAGTAGAACTTGGAAAGTAATCTAGGTCTAGTTTTTGAATAAGCCATATGCCCTGCAAAGGGTATGTCATGTGCTAGATGTAATGCTTGTTTGCGGTGTTCTGTTGGTAACACCGTTTGCTCAGTGGTGCTGGTACCTTTGGTATAGTACCGTGTAAGGATACCACCTTTTAGTGCAAAATGCCATCTAGCATTCTTCGTGAGTCTTGGCTTTTGGCCTATTAAGTTAAAATACTTGTGCAAAGATACATCAGCTTTTTGGACTGTTATAAAATTCTCACTCATGGTCTTAGGAGGTAATATAACTGGGCTTAACATTTCCAAAGCCTCTGTCTGATTAATTTGATCTTGCACTTTTGCAGCAGATCTAGTTACTGCATTTTTAATATCAACAACATGGCAAGGTGATGTTACATTTAGACCAATACAATCATTTGCTGAAGATAATGAATTTGCAAACATACATTCATTCAAAGGTGATAATATATTGACAACAGTGGTATCAGTTGAAGATGATACTGTACTATCAATAATACATTTGGCAGCAGATGTTAAACTGTCATGTGGCATATCATTTACCTCTGGAAGGTTACCCACTATAATGTCGCAACATGGGTTGGATAATGCTGCACATTTAACCTTTCCTGTAAGAAATGGGGTATCAATGTATGCCCATGCAAGCGGGTATTTCTCGATGTTACCTGAAAAAGTTCTGCATGTAACATGTTTGCCTGTATAATCTGAAGGTAAAATAAAGTCTCTCTTTAAACCAATACGAGTACACCCACTATCCCGTAAAACTGTGGCAGCTTTGCCATTAACAAATCCATGGTGGATGTTCAATTTACCTTTGGAGGTAATTACCAAATTAGCTTCTTCATTGGCAATAGGTATAGAATGGCCGCATGTTAATAGGCCATCTTCATGAAAACGATCACAGATGGTACATTTTTCAAGATGAAATACATCAATGGAATGAGCTGAGTTAACAGGATGATCTTCTACATGTTCTTCATCTGAGGAAGAGCAATCAAACATGGTTGCATTAGCCTTTCTGGTCATTTGTTTGCCTTTACATGAGTGGCACCAGTGGCCATAGGCTTTACAAAGGAAGCATTTGGTTAGTCGTTTATAGCTCTTTCTTTCCTTATCTTGCTTATCTATATAGTTTTGCAAGTATGTAAGGTACCCAGGGTGTTTATCACACATATCACTTTCATTGTGTGGAAGATGGCAGTATCTGCATTGGTAATATTTCTCAGCAGATTGCTTAAAAGGTTTCTGTTTACTGTAAGGACCTGATTTCATATTGTCATAGGTAGCAGCTGCTACAAAGTTTGTGTCAGTCAATCCACTAGCAAAACATTGTTTGTTGGCTGTGAAATAAACCGAACCTCGTTTCTCAATCTGTTTCACACTCTCACACTCGCATTCTTGCAGACATTTAGAAAATGGTGGTTGTATAGATGTAATGATGTTATCTCTCAAAATTAAATCTTTCAATTTCTCAAAATTGTCATTTACTTTGGCTGCTGACAGCCATTTACAAAATATATCCTGTACTACTGAGATGTAGTCAGAGAACGTTTGAAAAGGCTTTGGAACCAATTTACTGAACTGTTCTCTGTATCCTGCTTCATCTAACAGGAAGTGTGACATAATTTTAGATTTGATATATTGATAATCTTTCCTAAGATCTTTGGGAATGGTCTCTATCACTTTGAGAGGTTCCCCGGAAAGACTTCTCATATATATGATGTTCCATTCAGTTTCTGGGATCTGATAATGGTCCATGATGGTCTCAAAATTTTGGGTGAAGGCTGCGATGCAGTCGATCGTGGTGAAATTTTTGACGATCCCCTGATACTTTTTGCACTGACACTCTTTATCTAGTCTTTCTGACTTTCTAGAATTTATCTCTGTTGATGTTTCAACTTCCAGCTGCTTAATTTTCAGCTGCATTTCAAGTTCTTCCCTTTTACTCTGGTCTAGAATCTCGGCTTTTCTTACTTCGGCATTGGCCGCCACCTCAGACTGTTTTAAAGCGGTGTCTGATTCTGCTTGTTTAGTCTTGGCAGCTAACTCAGATTGTTTTGAAGCAGTATCTGCTTCTGCCTTTTCCGCATCTAGTTCCGCCTGTTTAGACTTGGCCGTTAATTCAGTCTGTTTCAAAGCAGCTTCTGATTCTGTTTTTCTAGCCTCAGCCTCTACTTCGGATTTTCTCAGCTCTCTTTCGACAGCTCTATCTTCCCGTTCCCTAGCTTTTTCCTGAATACTCACATATTCTGCATACTTTCTGTCACTCCAATTTGTCAATTCCTCACCAGATAAATTCATTTTCAAACCAGATTCAATGAAATCATTCAATGTCGACATGATGAAATATGTCAGATACACTGAATATACACAAACTTAATTATGTTGTTGGTAAATCAAATACCAAAACTTTCCGCTTACACCAACGTTCAAACCTATTTCACATCAAATTTCAAGATGGACGCTGCATCCACGTTCACACTTCTGGTTCACAAAAATCCCGGACGAGCCCCCACGATCACACTTGTCAGGGTCTTGCTTTCAGCAAGAATCTAGATTCGTATACACTGACAAAATGTGGTACTAAACACGGTCACTGTATGACTTGACGTGACACACAACAACTATAATTCATACAATTTATTCACGCTGCTCACTCATCACAATCATTACATACATCGCGCAAATACAATAGCGATGTCAAAAGACAATCAATAGATATACAAATATAATACAATGCAATACAACTTACAGTCCTACAACACAAGCGCACTGTCTCCTATCTTCATACAGGCTTTCAATCTATACGCGTTCATACACACAACTCGAGCCGCATTCAAACCGTCTGTCCTCTACAACATTCCCAAGCCGTCTGCCGTTCACCACAGTGAAGGCTTGCTCATTGGGGTTGCGTCCCTGCGTGGAGTTCATGTTCCACGCCTGCACTGGCTAACCCGCTCTGCCACAGCGTGGTTAATGTTGCTCATCGTTGCCTGGCCGTATTTGCCTGGCGCCGTCGAAGACGACGCGGTATAACTGGCGGGGAGATTATGACAACTATACCCAGGATTTCTATGGTGTTCTCGATCGCCAGGCGTTGGTGAAATACCTACGTGCGAACCACGACTTCCGCGAGCAGGGGAGCCTAGCCACGGCCATAGGAGACGACAAGCCCACAATTCTCGACAACACCAACAGTGTAGGACGGCACGTATGCACCTGGGTCCAGAGCTGCGAGGGTGGGTACACGACCCGCACCAAGATATACAACAAAGTCGTCTCGAACTTCGAGGCTGGCGAAATCCGCGAATCGTTTGGCGGACATCTATCAGACTATGCCGATTGCCCCAACCAACACCTCTGCCAAATATTCCAACATCCAGACACCCAAGCACGTGGTTGCACCCGTATCGAAGTGTCCCTATATGCCTGTTGCGGACGCGTCCTGTCGGCAACAACCGTCACCGAGGTCCTGCAAGAAGCGCTAGCCTTGGTCTCGTCGCCAACTGGTGGATTGTTTGTTGTACAACCACCAGCCAAACAATGGGAACAACTTGCTGCATGTCTCGACAGCTGCTTGGTTCTGGCCAACCGTCTACAGGGGGCAATCTATGTGGGGTGGTACGCCCACGGCGAGCACCTAGGCTGGTGCTAGACAACTGCTTGGCTTGTACTAGGTTGGTGCTAGAAATATGCTAGCAGGTGCTAGACAACTGCTTGGCTTGTGCTAGGTTGGTGCTAGACATATGTAGCAGGTGCTAGGCTGCTATGTGGTAGCTATCTAGATCATATGTGGTAGAGCCTACTAGCCGAATTTCCGAGCGAACGCCTGCTACACGTCCACGGCTATGGCCTCTATTGCATCGACTATACCCAGGATTTCTATGGTGTTCTCGATCGCCAGGCGGATTGGGGGAGAACTGAAAAGTCTCCCTAGGCATCTCCTTCAGAAATATGAGGAGAGATCCGATGACAAATCTTCTCACCTTGGGGTGATGGCTGCCATTGGGAAAAAGGTTAAGGGTCCAGACGAAGACCAGAGAGCCCAAGTACTACATAGGAAGGCCTATGGGAACGTACGAGGTAGGTCAGATTTTCCAACCGAAGATAGGGGGGAAATCACACGTCCAGGAGAGGCCCATAGTGAAAACTTCTCTAGTAACCCAGTTCAGAAGGCGTGGGTAACGTCAGGAACGGCGCGAGATACCCAGGACTCCAACCGAAGATTGGCTGACCAGATCCAACATCGACCGAGATGGTCCTGGAAGTAAAAATCCAGGGGTTTTGGGGAAGATGATTCTGTCCAACGAGGACGATACCGCAGATCCCAGGATGCAAAACCTGAGGAAACTAAGCGGATATGGAGACACTGTTACAGTCAGGATGGAACGATCCGTCTGTATTGTGAGCCGTCGCTTACGCAGGTCGGAAGTTGGTCTGTCATTATGAGGATATAGGCTGTCAGGGAGATCGCATAATTGCTGGGGGCAATACCCTTGAGGGCACAGGCAGACCATCAACATTTGATGTGCTGAGCCATCTCCCAGAAACTGAACATGCGCTTGATGAGTAGATTGTGGTGGATCATCTGGATCGAACCTCCAGTGAGTAAAAGTTGAAGCGGTCAACTCTCTTAAGAGAGTCACGAGTCTATGTCACGAAAAACTGGAGGGCGCCGATCGAGATTGATGAAAGGCCCAAAACCGCCGTCCCTAGGCCGCCACAACTATTTGATATGGGGAAATATGTTCCAAATTTAAACACGACCGGGATTCCCTGAGAAGTCCCTGAATCAAAGAAAAATCGTCGGCATGTTGTTTTGCCCGGATCTCAAGATGAGAGGGAAAGTGCCTTCTTGATTTGGTCGCCGCCAGGACAATGACGTCACTCGGGCAACATTTTCGACTGTTTGAAAAATAACTAAACTTGCGATCAGTAGAATGGAATACTCATGAAGGGAGTGTTTGTTTGTTCCTAGTTCTAATGGAGAAGAGGATTTACCGTGTCTCGTGTGGTTTGGAAACTTCGGACATTTGTTCTTGTGATGAATTGTGAATTCCGACTCCGAACAGGAATGACTAGCATAAGGTAGTTTATTTATGGATAGAGTCTAGGACTTGAGCCTGGTGATAGTGCGTTATGGGAAAGTGTTTAGGAGTGTCGGCCACAGCTGGCTGATGCATAGCTTAAACGAGGTAGAGTGATATATCATTTCACTCGGCAGGGTAAGACCAATGTCACGGGATGATATTCAGTGAGATTTGGGATAGCTGGGGTTTCCGTGCTTTTCCTTTGGTCTGTCCTTTTCCTTACCACGTCTCAGACAAATGTGAGGAACTACTCTGCTTTATGCCAGTGTGTAGTTCTAGGTTAACCAGGATAAATATCTGAGTGTGGCCTTTGGCCTACACTCACATATAGTAGGTTCGAATCAGGTTTTCTCTCACTGAGTGTTCTCTTTTCGACAGGTTCCACGGTGTAGAAGAAGGGAAATATTACTCAGAGGTGTGGACAATGACAGTCACACCGAGTGCAATTTCATTGTAGAGAAGAGCTGATGGACAACACAGAGGTGTGAACAATGGCTATCACACTGAGTGTAGTTATACTAAATGGCCTCGGAAATGGGACATCGTTCTAAAAAATTATAGACTCATAGAAATCAGTAGTGTTATCCTGAAAGGGCCAGTGTAGCAGTGATTGAGTGCCCAAAGCAGTTGTTTTTATGAAACTATTAACACCTCCATGGACAATGACAATATTAGGTAGAGAGGTGGATTAACAGTGATTTTAAGTAACCGTGACTATCTCGAGTGACCATAACTATAGGTTGTAGAGAGGTTGCAGAGTAAAGACACTCATTCAGTAACATTTTGCAACCGGACTGAAAGTTTTGTTTAAACTCGTGTGAGATATAAGGAGATCTTCGTAGGTCTCAGGATTTTAATGAACATATTAAGTACATATAGTGTTCCTGATTCATGGACATTATTAGGCAATATTCACTATTGGAGATCAGTCACCCAGTCTATATACGGATAACTCCAAGAAGTCAACCACTGTCGGGAGAGACGCTTCATTCGGTGAGATCTTTTCAGAACTTACGGTGTTGTGACGTGGTGTGGCTTAACACAGGGATGAACTATCCGAAGCTCATTGGTCTGCTCTCGCATACACCATAGAAAATACTACACACACACACGTGACACTTTTCTGTATTAAATGTTTTATTTTATCATTTGTTAAAATACAGTCTTGTGTGGGTATGTTCTGGAGGGATATGAAGAAGGTAGTGGTAAGAAGAAGACAAGAGAGAGAGAGAGAGAGAGAGAGAGAGAGAGAGAGAGAGAGAGAGAGAGAGAGAGAGAGAGAGAGAGAGAGAGAGAGAGAGAGAGAGATAGTGTACCTGAGACTGACAAGGGGTGTGTAGACAAAGGCCCGGCAGAAGCCCAAGTTAAAGAAAGGGAATTTAAACAGTGTGCCTGTTGACTCCACTTTCCCCCCAGGGACGACAGGTGACAGTATCAAGGCAGACATCGCACATTCAAAGACCTCACAGAATGGACTGTTACCTGGGGCATCTTTAAATTGTCTCACTGTATTTTTATGTGTTTTAGTCTTTGCGTGATTCTTCATATCTTGTATTTTCGCTTTCATTTCGCACTTGTAGTACTTACAACGAGCCTTAGTCACATCCCCATGAACTGGCATCACCCAGTCTTTAATTATGTCATCCTGCAGCCACTCTTTCTGAAATTTTTTTTCATATTGCTTTACTTTTTGTTGAAAGATTTGTTCAAAGAGGAAGCCACGTGTGAAGGTGAGCAATCATTTTAAAAAACATCACAGAAAAAGAATCACAAAGTCGGCATCACAACAATAATTCGCACCACAGTGAGTTTACTGTTCAAATAATGTTATTATAATTTATGCGCGCTTTTACTCATTACCGGGGGATTGCCAGAATGTTGTGTTGACGCAAGTCAGTTCAAAGTTTAAATAATGGCAGTTACCATAATTTACGCGCATCCAGACCAAACAAAAAAGGGTAATAAATATTTTAGACAGTAATTATTAAATTGGTTCGAATCGCATCGGTAACTTACGGGGTATGTGAGCCGGCCGCTCAGAAAGCAATGGCAAACTACTGAGCGTAATCTTGCCAAGAAATAAACATACAGTTGAAAGATGCTAGTGTTGACAGCGATGTCCTGTAAAGGATATGCAAAAAAAAAAAAAATTATTAAATGACACCGAATGAAAAGTAAAATCTAGAAATATCCAGCTCAAAATGAAAAACATCTAGAATTACATTTAACATCCAAATGTCAGAAAACGACATCTAGACGCCGGCAAAAACATCTAGATCTGGATGTAAAACTCTAGAATGGCAACCCTGCTTCAAACAATTTGGCAAGAAACAAAATGCCTATAGTGTGTTTATTTTTTATTTTTTTGCCCCAATATAAAATTCAATATCTCAGTAACCAACTGAGGGAAAATGATGAGATTTAGCATATAACCTTATCATTATGTCCACCCAACAAAAAAAAAATTTGTTCTGGAGATTGTACAGAGGATTTCAATATTTGTTTATATGCGGTATATAATTTACGGCTCAGGGATTAATACCATCATTTTAAGAGTATTACAGCTTCAGCAAGACACATCCGCGCTATTTTTGAAATTGTCTCGCGGTTTTCGTTTTGGCACAGACTGAGCGCATTTATATGGGATAGTTCAGAGGTGTCGTCAAACTGTGGGTTATTTCATGAAACGTGATTATATAAATAAATCTTGCCATTAATGTAATATTAATAGCTAATATTTGAATGTGTTAATATTGTTTAATGGGATTAAAAGTGAAATTGTGTACACTTCAAAACATCGCTATGAAGTTGTACACATACTTTTGTCAAGAAGCCGGTCGCAGGAAATTGTTTCATACTGTTACAAATCCCGAAAAAAGAACAGTTCATGCATTGGGTTTGAGTAAACGGTCGTTTCGTCGATGGGTGCAAGAATCTGGAATGAAACCAACACGCGATAAGCAAACGGTAGGTAGAAAGGCAATTGTAGACAGCTTTGACAAGGATGTCATCAGGCGAGTTATTATAAAAATGATGGATGCCAAAGAAACAGTGACTGTAAGAAAACTGAGGGTTTTGTTTAGAAAGAACAATAACATAGAACTATCCAAAACAACTTTGTGGAAAATTATATGGACATTAGACTTCACATTTAGAAAGTACAAGGGAGGTAGAAATATCCTTTGCGAGCAACCGCATTTAGGAGCCATGAGAAGCAGATACCTACGTGAAATAAGGGAAATGCGCAAAGAAAATTATGACATAGTGTATTTGGATGAGACGTGGATCAATGCGCACCACACAAGTGAAAAGGAATGGCAATCAATGGTTGGAAAAATAAAGCGTTATATGCCCAGTAGTAAAGGACAGCGTTTGGTCATAGCCCATGCTGGTAGTACTCATAATGGCTTACTAAAGAATGCTGGGCTTGTGTTCGTATCAAAACATACAGACAATAGGGATTATCATAATGAGATGGATGGTAATGTATTTAGAGATTGGCTCAAGAATACAGTACTTCCATCCCTTGATAGACCGTCTTGTCTAATCATGGGCAATGCATCATATCACAATGTTGTTGCCCAAGAAGACAAAATACACACGGCATCGAGCACAAAGGAAGCAATAAAGATATGGCTCCGAAGGGAAAATACACCATTTCCAGAAACATATTTCAAGCTACAGTTGTTGTCACTTGTAAAACAGGCGCAAAAAAGCAAGAAATTTCAAATCGACAAGTTGATAGAAGAGCATGGCCATAGGTGCTTGAGACTTCCGCCGTATCATTCTCATTTAAACCCTATAGAACTTGTGTGGGCTAAAATTAAAGGACAAGGGGCAGCTGCCAATACTACATTCAAATTGTCTGACGTCAAGATACTACCCCAGTCCGCGCTATTAAATATTGATAAAAGTTACTGGAAAAAATGTGAGGACGATGTGTTGAAAGGGGAAGAGAACTAGTGGAGAAAGGATGGATTGAATTTTATGCAACCGAGAGCAATCATCAACCTACTGGAATCGTCCGACACAGATTAAGGTCTGAGCATATCGCAGACCTTAATCTACGTGCACACTTACTGGGGTATTTTGCTCCAACTATTCAGACGAATTGCAGGCCCTAAACATTACAGCATCAGCATAATGTCAGTGGCAACAGTTTGTATTCCATAGTGATGAATTTTCAATTCCGCAAGCCGTCAGCGGTGACAAACAACTGTATTGAAAAGAAAAAAAAAAACACACACACACACACACACACACACACACTAAACGCATTGAATACCAACAGAAGAGTAATATTGCGGTGGAAACTGTCATATTGTGGCATAACAAGAAACGTGATAGCAAACACGTTGTCAAATTAGGAGACAACACACGTGCATACGAATCAATCTATAAACTTCAATGAAAAGAGGACCAACATCTTGGTCGTTAAGAAGAAAGCCCACTACAGAGACACTGACAACTATTTTCATAGTGCAAAACAGGTAATCATGTTCCGTCTCTGAACGGTAAACAGCAGAATAGACAATCTTTCACGAAGACTTAAAGCGGGTCTGTCACCCATGTGCACGTGTGAACAAACTACACAGACAGCTGAACAGATCATTAAAAATTGAAACATGATGACTAAATTGCGGTATCATTTCTGGTCACTCCATACGCACATTAACGCACAGCTATTTGGAAGCTTTCACGAACTCAATATAAAAAGCTAACATTAATACTTGTGTACACTTTATTAACCAGCAGCTGAAGAAACAAGAAGGAAATGAAAAGTAAAGTAAGAAATATATTCCTTCTACTTTCCTGTTAATTTACAAATTATTTACCCTATGCCTCTGTAAGTTCTCTGTCTTTATTACACATTGCACTCCTCTCGGGATTCTCCGTGGTGAAGTGGTCAAGCCGTCTGACTCGGACTCCGAAGGTTGTATGTTCGATTCCGGGCCGCGTCCTTCATTTCACGAGTGCATTTTTTCGGAGACTTCCGAGGGTCGTCGCTGGAGCTACGGAGTTCGTGCTTTGTGCGACGCTTTCCGCGCTGCGGAAAGAAACTGAGCCATATGAGATAAAAACCCGGTGCAATGCAGCCGACCCTGTCGACATTTAAGCTAGTTCTTTCATTGCACCCACTCCCATACGAATCCGGATACGCCTTGTGTGTCATCTGAATTGGCAGAGCGTCCATTACTGTAAACACAAATTTGTTAGCGAGAAATCACTAGTTTTTCAGCAAAACATCAAAGAAATGTCGTCGCTTTCGATGATTTAAGTTGCTTTTGGACCTATCAAAGACATATTCCTTGGGTGGGGGTAAATATAAGACGGCAGGAAAAATTTCATAACGATGCAACATACAGTTTTCAAAATAATTGATCATGAATGAAGGCATTCTTTTCGGGACATACTATACCCGTACCTACCCGGTTAGCACGGCAATTCGGGGAATTTCAGACTGACGTGTGTACGTGCCAGCGGCACTGCATAATTTCGGCCCAGAGAAATGTTTCCCCAAAACTGCCGCGGGAATGGACCAGCGGCTGGTTTAAAGTGACCTAACACTACGTGCTAAACGCAAGACCAGAGGATGAAAGGCCGGCAGACATATAAGGAAGATAAGCGAACCTGGCTATAAATGCTAAGATTTGAGAATTCTCCATTAGATTTGTCTATTTGAAGAATCAAGTAAAAGAGATTTTTATACGTATAAATATCACTTATCGATAAGTCTTGATTGTTATGCCGTTTATAATTTCCTATGAATGTTATTTCCTAGTAATTAATCAGCAAAATTTTTACAAAATCTTTACAACATCAGAAACACCTCTCTGATATCAACAGTGGTGCTCTCAAACCGGTATCCACGCACTTCAACAGTTCTGACCACTGTGGCGTGGTCGACATACAGGTCACGGCGATCAAATCGTGCGCATCTCACGAACGCGATCATAAGACAGGAAAACCGCCTCATCTTCAAATTGGGTTCACTCTTCCCTCACGGCCTAAATGTCCAACACAGTTTTATTTAACTTCCACACTCCCACCCTCCCATCCCCGTAGTTGTATAGTTCACTATAACAATTAGTTGCATGACCTTCACAGGAAGTCGCAGTCAACCCCAGTATTATTTTTGCTGTTTATGATTTCTTGGCAAGTTTGCGTTCAGTGATCTGTCATCGATTTCTGAGCGACAGGCACTCATACTATTATATGAGAGCCAACGCGGGGTGGACTACATCCAAATCGCTCACGGCTGTGTTTGGAGCACGGGATGCGGCATTGCGAAGTGCGTCCGCGACACTCCGTCACAGAGCCGGCTATAGTGCTCTATTAATCCCAATTTCACCTTTCGCTCACATGGGCGTCCCCCTATCCCCTTAGCGGGTGTCTCTCCCCCCCCCCCCGCCCCCTACCGGGCGGCTTAGACAATCCTTGAACTTCTGGTGTTAGTGACCGTTAGTCCGTTGACCACCTAAACCATCATCATCATCATCATCATCATCCTCATGATCATCATCATCATCATCATCATCATCATCATCATCATCATCATCATCATCATCATCATCATCTTCCACTTCTGCCGTCAAGCGTCGTGGGGAGGAATAATTTGCGTTCCAGCTCCCGGTGGGCGGCACTGGATAATGTCATTCCTGTGTGATTGTACAATGTCTTTGATGTCGTCAATCCATTTTCTTCTTGGACGTCCTATTGGTCTCGTCGCAGATGAGCTTAGATGTAAGGCCAGTGATGGTAGTTGTTGGTGTTGCATCCTAACGACATGGCCAAACCACTTGATCTTCTGCCTTTCAATAAATGTGGCACAAGGTGTTGATCCCACAGTCTGTTCGATAACAGCATTTCTTACTCGGTCTCGGATTGTTAGATTGGCAGATCTCCTCAGGCATCTCATTTCGCAGGTGTTGATTTTGCGAAGGTGTGATTTGGATAAAGTCCAGGTTTGAGATTGGTAGCATAGGGTTGGTGTGAATATGTTGTTTATTATCTGTCGTTTTGCGGACATGGGTATATTTAGATGTTTCAGTAAACCATGCATCCGGTTAATACAATCCACTTACAGTCGCTCAAGACTATTCAACTAAGTAACCTTAATATTTTCATGTAGTTTTTTTTTTTTTTTTTGGTAGTTGTGTGTCTGTTTGTGTGTGCTTTTTCTGTGCTGACGAAGGCTTTAGCCGCAACGTCAATTTTGTTTCTTGTAATCGTGTTCAAGTAAAGCTCACAATATACTTCTCGTTTCTGGTGATTCATTCATTGCCCAATCAGCAAAGAAACGACAGTCTTTAGATGAGCGGGTTTTAATTTCGTCTATTTATTCATGTTACTTCACTGAGAACTATTGTTTTATCATTTGGTTGTATGTAGTTGTAGTACAATATTTCTATTATTTTTACCACACAAGTGTCTAAGTAACGACACTCTTTACATGTGCGGGCTTTCATTTCGTCTTCACGATTTATGTCACCCCAGTGAGAGCTATTATTTTCTGATTTTTCAGTGTAAGTTATATTACTATATTTCTGTTGTTCTTACCACCCAAGTAAGAATATCATGAATGTAAATGGTGTTTAAAATAGTTATAACCAACCAGTATGAATGTTTGTTGTGCTATTATAACGCGCAGTTTTCTTTATGCACATTGCCTATTATCGTAGTATGCTTCAGATATAATGTTACCCCATGGCGAATGTTATACGATATTATCGTAGTTGTGTATGAAGCAAATGTGTTGTGGTTTATACATTACCCAAACAAGGTAACGGGCATTTTGTGTGCGTAGCCATGACAAGTGCGTTCATTGTAACTCACTGAGGCTGTTGCAGAAACGAATCACTGGCATTTAAACCCAAAGATCGGGCACTACTAACACCACGGAACACAATCTGCTGAAAACACTTTGGTATAGAAGCGACTGCAAAGAAACCTTGTGTCTGAATAAGAGACACGGGCTTAGAATATTCCATTCCTTATGATGGGATCGTTAAGGGGAAGGCAGCAATTGTAACTATAGGATCTGTTCGACTACAGAGAAGTCCTTCCAACTCGACAGAGAGAGAGAGAGAGGGAGAGAGAGAGAGAGAGAGAGAGAGAGAGAGAGAGAGAGAGAGAGAGAGAGAGAGAGAGAGATAGAGAGAGAGAGAGAGGGCAGAGTAACAGCGGTACATCTGGATGAGATATATTGGCAAACTTTAGCATTATGTTTGTTTATGTGTGTGGCGTATTGCGAAAAAAAAAAAAACAGAAAATAGAAAATGAATTAAACTCAAAGATTGTCTAGGGTCCGGGGTATGGATAAACCAGACAGTGTTCCCATGTGACAGGAGGCCAGCGAATGGCTCAAGCTCCCAAGAGTGATCAGAGAAGTATTATATAATATTTCCCCACTCTAAATAGAATGAATAAAGACACTGAGCTTTCCGTGCACAGATAGTCCTGGGTAGTCACTGGGAAAACCAGAGGATTCAACTCCACTCTTCAAATATGGTTTCCCCCTTGTTGTAACCCAATCACGTGGGACTTCTAGTAATTAAAAGTATACGCTGTCTGTTTGAACAATTAACCACAACAGGCAACTGCCAATTCCACCAAAACACAATCACAATTTTGCATTTCTTTCTTCTTTCTTTTTTCTTTCTATATTGAATGAATTCTGGTGGCTATGACGATTCCGATGTCTTGTATTCTTCGAGAAGCTCAGAATAGTCTGTAACCCATAAGCACGCTTGTTGTGTACGCAATTTCTTCTCTCCACCGAGTACAGAAACCAGACAGCGCTGAGAAAGTACAGTAGCGTTGTAAACACTGCCGATCATACAATCATCCCTAGCTGCATTCTGGCGGGCGCCGAGTGTCCTGTCTCCGCCATTCTCTCCTGCCAGACAGTGGATAATGCTTGGTGTGAGTACAAGAAGCGACAAATCAAAGTTCTAATTACCGCTTCCGTAAGTTGTATCTTGTGTATTTGTTTATGTTGATGTATCTGTGCATTTGATTAGGCTTTAAGCAAAAATGCGTGTTGTGTGATATTGTAAACATGTTATCATTTGAACAGTTCTTGAAGTGCACGTATACGTTTTCTGCTAAGTAGTTAAGTCTTTCCTGGTTAAAGCTTCTATTATGCGATTGTTCATGCGTCATCAACTTGCCGGAGTTATTGTGTTTTAGAACAGACAATTATATGTACACAGAATAAACAGACCGGAAACACAAATGTCAAGGTCTGATGTTCGCCATTCAATTGTTTATGTTCAATTATATTTTCTATCACAATTTTTTTTGGCAAGTTTATTTATTAGCTTTACAGCTGTCTGTTTTCCGTAGCCTTGTCAGAAAGTCACTCAAAAAGTTACTTTCAATTAAAGATAATGTGTATTTTAAAAGTTTAAATGTCAAACAGTCTGGAATATTACGTGACGTGTTGGGAGAAATTTAATATTCCGTGACTACAATTGCGAGACACAGTTTCGTGCTTCCTTGTTTTCTTATTGACTGCTCATATAAAGGGCGTTCATCTGAAATCCGTTCGTGCCGCACCGCGCGTAATTGCGTAAGTTGAACATGATCATGTCATGGGCATGTGATAAGTACTGACCAATGAATAAAAGAGCACGTGCTTATCGTCCCTTGATGCATAGGTTCTGTTTTTGACTGTTGAGAAAATGGCCGGGTTGATCCAACTTCCGTCCAAAAAAGCTCAAAGAGCTGTGGTTCAGTTTCTTTCATTTGAAGGATGTTGACCAGTACACATTCATAGAAGAAAGCAGGCAGCTTGCGGTAACAAATGTGTGTCGAAGACAACAATGACAGACTGGGCACGAATGTTTCGGAAAGGACGTCAGTTCACGACAGATCTTCGACGGCCGGGTCAAGCGCAAATTGTTGCAACAGAAAAAAAAAAAAAAAAAAAAACCAAAATTGATGCAGCAGTACAGATGAAACGTTGTCGAAGCATACGTTCGCTAGCAAAGAATTTGATGTGTCAATTGGGACAATTAGGTCGTTCGTAAGAAACTGCAATATCGGAAGGTGTGTTCACAGTGGGTACCACGATATTGACCGACCATCAAAAAGAGGAATGCATGGGATGGTGTTTGAACCACTTGCTGCATTACAGAGTGGAGGGTGAGGTATTTCTTTTCCACATAGTGGCAGGCGATGAATCATGGTGTCACCACCTTTGAAACGAGCAGCAAAAGAGAGAGAGCATGCAATGGAAGCATGCTGGATCACCACAAGCCAAAAAATTCAAGTTACAGGTTTCCGCTGGTAAAGTTATGCTGAGTGCATTTTTTGACCATGAAGGGCTATTGTTGGCCGACTTTAAAGAAGCTGGAGTTAACATCAACTCTACCCACTACTTGCAAACACTAGACAAGCTGCAAAAAGCCATCAAGAATATATGACCCGGCATGCTTTCTCGCTATGTGATTTTGTTGCAATATAATGCTCGTCCGCATGTCGCAATGATTGTGCAGGAAGCATTAGCAAGGAAGAAGTGGGAAATTCTGCAACATCCAGACGTAATGAACGCGGTAAACATTTGGTTCATTGAGCAACCAAAATCCATTTTTGCGGACGGCATTCGCCGCCTACCTATGCAATGGGATGCTTGCCTGAATGCCTACGCTGACCAACCCATGGTGCATAATTCATTCAAAATGAATGCTTTGTTTAATTCAACCACACCTGTTAATGTTTCTTTCATGCTTTTGTGATAAAGCCATTGGAACGAGTTTCAAATGAACGTCCCTGTAATATTTGGCCTGGTGCACGTGAGTGTAATTTGTGCTAACAATACCTATGAGACATTGTTTGAATTGCTCTTATTATGTTCTTGGTACACGTACCTGTAGGCACACGACGACCACTATTAAACATGATAAACTGGGGCATTACCTGGCCCTGTATTCTCACTGTCAATGTCCCATGATATAAATTCGGGGCGTGAAGTGTTCGATCTATTCATTTAACAGGCCATGACACAATACGGAGATGTGGCCTGTTCCCTTCCTCGCGGTCTGTCCTTCTCAGACTCCTCTCAGAAAATTATCCGCAACCCATTTTACGAGACAAAGTAAACGGCAGAACCGTGCTCTCACTGCTGGGGATTGAACCTGGATCTCTGTCATGGTAATCACATGCACTAACTATTATGCTACCGCAACATCTAACCACTGAGGCATGTTGTTTTTAAACATACAAACGGGGAGTGGGGGAGGGTGGAAGTCGATTCCTTCAATAGCCGTCCCTGAGATAGTAATTTTATATAGTGGTATTAATCTGAATTTGCCTGTCAAATGTGCAATTTCTCTGATTGCATTATCATGTTCCCTACAACAGTGGCTGCTGATAGCTGAACTTGTTGAGTCTAATAACGACATCATCGATAAAGGTCTTGCTGTCTTCCTACTGTCTAGACCACGGGTGGCCAACACGAGGCCCGCCGACCGCATCCGGCCCGCCGGGAGTCATGTTGCGACCTGCGGAGCTACGTCAAATGAACATAAATGTTAAATTTATTGTACATATCACCAAAAGAACATTACATCTTGAGTCGTCCGTATCATATATCTTACAATTATAGCTAAGAGAAATTTGAAATATCTCGCATTTTCGGAAAAATTCATTGGTTTTGAGCTATTTTAAATACCCCGCTATTTGACATTCAAGGTTACTTTGTTTTGTTTTTTTGTCCGACGCTAGGTGTTGATAAAATTTAATATGTTCTGTGGTCTTCGGCGTCTTGGGAAGCTCGCAAAGCTATCGGGCTCATATTCATAACTACTTTCAGTCCAGCTTGACAAAGTTCCGTGTTATTCTGTAGTTTCATTCTATTATCGCCACTGCGTCTGGAGAGATTTTGCGATCGACGTTAAAATACATATTTATCATATTTATAATAAACGTTCAAACTACTTTAACCAGGTATCCTGTCTACCATATCGATTCTATAGGTAATTAAACCGTGAAACTCGTTATTTATGTAATTTAAAACTGATTGCCTGCCACAGACCTATTGATAGACCCGGAAACCCAAATTTGACGCCCGCGATCCACCCTATAGGTTCTGTTATGTATAGTGGTTTAATTGAACCATTTCTCCATTCCAGTCCACCATTTTTAGTATCTCACGGAATTAAACTCTAAAGCGAAAGGTATCGTTTCCGGCATTGTGATACAAAGCATTGGAATCCATTATCTGTGTTAGAAAGGACTTTTTCAAAGTTTTGTTTTGAATCTTCTTACAAATGGCAACGCCTCCTTCTAGTTTGCGGCCTCGTAGACTCACATCAGACCAAGCAAGATTATTATTTGAAAGGGTTTTAGACGATAGTGATTCTGATTTGAATGAAGATTCTGATAGTTGTAGTTCTTATAGTGAATCTAAAGGTAAAGTTTTAGCACGTGGTGATAGGGAAACTTACGACAGTGGAAGTTTGTCATCAGCTGATGGGTCTGACAATGAATATCAGCAAATCAAAACTACTACTAAGCGCAAACAAATGCAAAAAAAAAAAAAAAAAAGAATAAATCTGGAGGTAAAAACTCTTTAATTTTACCAGACACTTTAGAGATTGAAGCAACTCTACCATCTTCTTCAACAGCATCGACATGGCATGATGTGTCAGATGGGAAAACAACACCTAAGTTTGAGATTCGTCCTCGGAGGATTCAAGTCAATCCTGAACTTTATAAACTTCAAACACCAATGGATTTTCTCAATGTGTTTTTTGACGATCACATAGTAGACTGTATAATTACAAATGTAAATGAATATGGAGAAAAGCTATTGAAACAGAACACTCCTAAGAGAAAACATTCTCGTCTGCAATCCTGGACCCCACTCACGAAGCACGAATGGTTGAAGTTTACGTCTGTCATTATTTCTATGGGAAAAATGGTTGGCTATTATAATATGCATGATAGGAAAACTATTAAGTGGTGGAAGAAGATCTTCTACTGGATCTTTGAAATTGCACAGATAAATGCACACACCCTCCACTCCATCTGCCAAACAGAGAATGGAGACAAAAAACTGTCATTGAAGGATTTCAAGCAAAGTTTACTGGAAAGTGCACATCGCGAAGCAGCGAAGAGTATTCCTGAAAGTGCCACACTCTGCATGCCATAGAATCACAAAAAGTCTACAGCAGGAAATTTTGTTGACAGAGTTACAGGAGCCAAGCATTTGATAGAGTTTGTTGGTGTTCAGAGAATCTGTGTTTTGTGCAGCATTCCAGCTAAACGACGCAGATCATCGTTTGTTTGCTCCGGCTGCACTAATAGACCACACTTGTGCCCCAAAGTTTGCTTCGCAGCCTATCACAAATAGACTGCCACATATTGTAAATAACAATAAACTGACATGTGTAAATATTTATTGTTTATCCATGTACAAAAAATTTCTTAAATCTTGTGTTAAAAAGACATGCTTCAGAATCTGCAACAAAACTTATTTTTGGATATTTGTTAGGAATAATTCTGTTCCTAACGTTGGACAAGTGGTGTTTGTGTAATAATTCAGTAAATTAAACAGGATTAGCTGCAGAGGAGTACACTAAACCCCTTGGTGAGTGCAATGTGTTATTAATTTTTATCTATTTAATTTCAAATGATGTTACAAAATATATTATTTTTTTATTATATTTCTAAACTACAGCAATAGAAACATTACTAACATGTTCCTTATGCAATCCCCTTTACTTTCATATATAATACAATATATCAGCTACAATTTTAACCATTTTCATAACATTATTGTGACAGACCCCAACTTGAAGGTTTCGGTCATTATTTGTTGTCATTTTCTGTGAAAAAGACATGGTTCAGAATATGCACCAAAACTTCCTTTTGGTGGATTTTAATGAGCAATACTGTTTATATTCTTGAAGACAAGTGGTGTTTGTTTGATTATTCAGTAAATTAAACATGATTACCAGTATAGGAGTGTAGAAAAGACCTTATAAGTGCAATTTTTAAAATAATTTTTACCTCTTTAATTTCAGTTGTTATTATTAAACCTGTCATTATTGTCCTAATATTTGTAACCTATCAATTTATTATTAATACTGTCAGGTTCCTTGTGAAATCCTCTTTAATTTGATATGTAATACAATAGATCTGCTACAATTTTAACGATTTTAAAAGCATTATTGTGAGATACCCCTACTTCAAATTTTCTGCCTTGAATTTCTGTTTGGGTATGACTACTTTTTTGTTTGGCAGGCAATCAGTTAATTAATTATTATTAATTAGTATTACCCGTAGTGTTTAATTTTTTCAGTTAAAAACGACGACCTACCATGGCGTCAATTAATAAAGACTTTGGACCAAAGAAGAGTAGAATCACAGAAGAATAAAGAAGTTTTCAAGACAGGTGGACTATAAACTATTTTTTTCGTGGAAATTAAAACAAAGTCCATATGCTTGATATGCAACGAATCTGTTTCTGTTTTAAAAGTATATAACATCAAACGGCACTACGAGACTAAACATGCAAATAAGTTTGATAAGCACATAGGGCAATTTCGACAAGACCGAGCAAATGACATTTAAAAAAAATTTCTGCACAACAAAAGATATTTACTAGAGCGGGTTCAGTGTCAACATAATATGTAAAAGCTAGTTATGCAGTAGCCATGATACTACCGGAAAAAAAAATCGAAGCCATGTTCAGATAGTGTTCAGATGGTGAAATAGTTAAGGAATGGTAGAGAGCGTCGTTGAAATTCTGTGTCCAGAAAAGACGAAGGATTTCTCAAAAATAAGTCTGTCTCGTCAGACTATTACAAGGCGTGTGAACAACATTGGAAAACATATTGAAGATAATTTGAAAAGTCGAGCATCCTAGTTTATATTTTATGCTCTAGCATTGGATGAAAGCACAGATATGGCAGTTACTGCCCAACAGGAAATTTTTATCAGGGGTGTTGATGTCATTTAAAAAAAAGACAGAAGAATTAGCTGCACTGAATCCACTTAAGGACACTACTAAGTCACGAGATTTGTTTGAGGCAGTTACATCGACATTGAATCGCTTTCCGTTACAACTTAACAACGTATTAGGTTTAACAACGGATGGTGCTCCAGCAATGGTTGGGAAACACTAAGGTTTAGTAAAATTGCTTGAAAATGAGGCATCCAAAGTCGGTAATACCTCAATGCTAAATTTGCATTGCATTATTCATCAGGAGAATTTATGTTCGAAGTCCCTCAACATGGACCATGTCATGAAAGTGGTCGTCAAAATAGTGATCTTCGTTAAGTCGTACGGGTTGAATCACCGTCAGTTCCAAGAATTTCTATAGTCTTTGGACTCAGATTATAATGACGTTACATTTTATGCAGAAGTAAGATGGCTGACCTATGCCGAATTGTTGAAAAGCGTGTTTGATTTGCAGCAAGAAATACAATCTTTTTTTTTTTTTTTGCAAGTAATTTAAAAAGTATCCCAGAGTTTGAAGACAAAGAGTGGGTTTGCGACTTTGCAGTTCTGGTCGATATAACTAGCCACCTAAATGACGTTAATACTCGTCTACAAGGAAAAGATCAATTAATTAATAAGATGTATGATCATATTTCTGCATTTCAAATGAAACTCGGTCTTTGCGAACAACAGTTGAGGACAAAAAACTTTACTCACTTTCCTACATTTCCATTGCAACCAGACGTCACACAGGAGGTGGCGGATAAATATGCTTCTTTGATATCTGACTAAAACCTAGAATTTTAAAACCGATTTCAGGGTTTTTCGTGGTAGACATCAATTTATTACCAGAAAGATTACAAATGGAACATTGTGAAATGTGTTGTGATACACAGTTAAAGGAGAAGTTCCATCAATTTGGTTTGGAAGAGTTTTATAAAGCGTATGTGGACAAGGATAAATATCCTGCGTTTTACAAACATGCTCTGTCGATGGTTTCGCTATATGGATACCTTATGCGTGTGAAGCACATCAAATCACAAGGGGGAACACGAATTACTGATGTTCATTTGGAAAACTGTTTGCGTGTAGCGACAACATCAGTCGAGATCAATTTTGATGCACTTAGCTCTGCAAAACAAATTCAGAAGTCTCACTTTTAAATATTTTTAAATTGTCTAATAAATATGTTTGATTCTCGGTTATGTTTTATTGTCTTCAAAATAAATAACAAATATACATATTTCTTGGTGGTTTTTTTTTTAAATATTAAACCAGGCAAGCGTTTGACCACGATCTGACCTACTGGGAAGCCACGATGTGGTCGAAGCTGTAGCACGCTTGCTTGTATACTTTAATTAACAAAAAAATTAGATGCGTGGGCCGGCAGGAAATATTATTTCTGAAATTTAGCCCGCCTGCTGAAAAGGGTGGCCACCCCTGGTCTAGACTGTCAGATCCATTAGATTTTGCGATGCTTCTTTTAAGATATAAGAAATACTGTTGGCGAATAAGGGTTAGCACAACTTAACTGATGATTCCACTATCATTTATTTATTTATGTAGAATTCAGCATAGCCACGTGACCTACTGCGCGTGTGTTTAAACTTTCGGTGAGCTGATGTTGGGGTACGGGACTCATTCCGAACACAGGACTTCAACGTGGCTTCTCCTTCAGAAAGCAATGGCAAACTTAGAGTTGATCGTAACGTCCTTATGAAGACATGCAACATTGTATTTATTTATTGGTTTGCTATGTTTATTGGCTAGATAATATCAGATAAAGAGGGTTTGTCATATCGCTTTTGTAGAATGTCACCTAACAATAATCTAAACAAAGCTGTCATGACTCTCCATTATTTTGCTGTTTCGGGCCTTATGCCCTAATTGTGCAATGTTCACATTGTAAGACAAGTTCTGATTATACTTCACTTGGTTGTCTTGTGATGTTGAGACCCACGGTAATGGCTAGATGCTTGTCTGCCGGCTGTCGTTTTCTGTTCGAATTCGTATCGAAGCGGATTTTTAAAATTGACCTCGGCTCCCAGCTCGACCCAGCCTAAAATGGGTTCCGGGAAATGTCTTGGGAAACAAAGGCGGCCGGCATGATCTTGACATCATCGCCTCTGGAGGGCCGATTGGTCTATTACAAATATGTGTCTAGCACAATATGCCAGATAGGTCTGCAACTGCTCCTTGACTATGTTGAGTGCTTACAGAAGTACTTTGTGGCTGGTGTAGTACATGCCACCATTTTATGTTCTTGGCTTCTCGTGTCACGTTTGCAGGTCAGCATGGTCGAATGGGTAAGAACGCGTGTTCTTAAACATCCTGTGTGCTGATGCCGAGGTTAGGGGTTCAACCCCTACACCGGACAGCTGGATTAAAATGTTGACCCGTAATCCTTGACTTGGGGACGTAAATTACAAGTACCACTGAAGTCAGAGTGGGCTCGCCTATTGGCGAGGGACACTGTTAATTCATTCATTCATTCATTCATTCATTCAGTAGCATGTCCTTTACAGAACCTCGTTCCCATAACAACCTTCCGGAAAACCTCTCCATCATAAGCAAGATATCCCGCGTCCGATACATCCATCTGGAGATCATCCGCCACACCCTGCACCCATCTTCTCTTTGGCCTTCCCCTTCCTCTCTTCCCAGGCATATACTCCTCCAATATTGTTCTCTACAAACTTTCGTGATTTTTCAAGTGACCAAAATATTTCAATTTTCTTTGTTTTTATCGTCTTTAATAGCCAACCTTCTTGAATATTCAGCTCTTGAAGTATGGATGCATTTATTATTTTCTTTACCAAAGATATTCTTAGAACTCGTCTATAATATTTATATTCAAAGGCATTTATGCGCTGTTCAGCTTGTTTAGTAAGTGTCCAGGTCTCACAGGCGTATGTCGCAATAGGAAAGAAGCATGCTCTCAAAAATCTATTTTGTGTAGTTCTGTCTGTCCCACTCCATAATTTATTCAGTTGTTTTAGTCTTTGAAGAGCAATTGATAGTCGTCGTTTAATTTCTTTCATTGTGTCACCGCTGTTGGTAATCAATGACCCAAGATATTCAAAATTTTCCACCACCTCCAATTTTTCCTCATTAACATATATTTCTATCTCCATAGTAGTTTTTATCTGTATGCATTATCTTTGTTTTTGCTATGTTAAGATATAGGCTGTGATTTTCACTATTCAATTGGGTTGAGGCTATTAGGTTTTCTATTCCATTCTGCGTTGTGGATAGCAATATTGTATTATCAACATACCGAATCTCCGGTATGTCATGACGACCGATATTTAGGGCATCACTAAAAGTCAGTGTTGCGCTTCTTTGTCTTTGAGCACCTAAGAATAGGAAACCATGTCCGTCTATCCTGTTTAAATCGTCTCTTACATTTCTCATTATATTTTCCGCATACAGGTTAAACAAATAGGGGGACAGCACACATCCCTGACGGACTCCTTA
This sequence comes from Cepaea hortensis, assembly GCA_963921405.1. Taxonomy (NCBI): domain Eukaryota; kingdom Metazoa; phylum Mollusca; class Gastropoda; order Stylommatophora; family Helicidae; genus Cepaea; species Cepaea hortensis. The sequence goes on along the minus strand of OY992880.1, from coordinate 73,119,023 downwards.
CTTGATGTCAAACCAGTCTGATGTCTCGCCATCTGTCGTGTGTGTAAAGAATGAATGTCGTAGTAGTTATTTGCTCTTCTTTACCACTTTAGTGTCGTCCCTGGAGTGAGGGGAATCAACACCCACATTTGTTTTAATTCAATATCTCTATCCTGGAGATATCCAGTAGACTCCGTCCACAACACTCCCTCAACCTGAAGACACCTTCTTCTCACTCTTACTCACTCCTGGATCATGCCCCCTCTCATTCTTCCCCAACATAACATACGTGATAACTCTAGCTTCAACAAATAAACACAAGAAATTTATTAAAGCAAAGAGTATATGTAGGAGACGTGTGTGTGTATATATAAAGTGTAGAATGTGTGACGTATATTCTAAAGTGTCTGTAGACTCAGATCAGTGTTCAGGGGTATAGTCATTCACATCATTGTGCTGAGAACACATTAGCACCATTCAGTCCAGACAAGCAACCTCACCAAGGTGATGCTCCTCCGGTCACGTGAAGACTTCCTCCGTTGTCTCTTGAACCAATAGGATGCTTGGACACCCATGACAAACACTGTCTAATGAGAGTCTTCAATCTGTTTTACACTATGAATTTCCTCTGTTATTTAACCGAATGTTAATTAGAAAATTCTAACACTATTGGCACTGTTACTGGGGAAATCTTACTTGATCTAGTGTCACTGGTTTTAAAGATTGATTGATTGATTGATTGATTGATTTAGGAACCGACATCACAGAATTTGGGACATTCCCATAAGCGCTCCGTCCCCATCCTCAGCAACCAGCGAAGAGTTCCAACACTAATAGTTCCAGTAGCAATCTGATTATATGTCCGTCTCGTCTTTCCTCTGAGCGTCGAGCGTCGGCCAAATCCCCTCGTCACACCTCGCTGTCTCATTCTTACCAGACTATGGTGATCCATTTGCTCCTCCGAGGTGTACACGTGCTTCCACAAGGCCGCAACCACGTCTGCCTTGTCATGCATCAATTGGTTTTAAAGATTCCCCATATTAACAACACAATCTGAAGTTCCCGGTATCAGTATAATATTTATATGACTGTTTCTGGTATCATTGTTGTATATGTAGAATATATATAATGTTCTGACTGTTCAGTGATACACCTATCACTTGCTAAAACATAAGTATCATCAGCATATCCTGCTCAGCAGAAGTCAGGTTCCCGCAAACCAACTTGGGTATAAGCCCAATGTAGCGGCTTCTCAGTAACTTCTGTCTTCAAATTCTGAGCCATCATCTTCTAAAATGTGTTAGCTTCACTGGTCAAAATCATAGCACACATACGTGGACCTGTAAATGGAACCTGTAGAATAGAGAATACCATGGTGAGGGCAACTCAATCCTGGCCGGAATTAGGTGAGTGTAGGCCAATAGCAGCACTCAGATCTATAACAGAGATCCGATCTCTGTCATACGGCCAAATAACTCATCATATGATCTGAGACAAGGCAACACCAGGAAAGAATAAAGGAACGGGTAGAAACCCAGCAGATGCCCTACTGGAAGATCCTACCATTTCACATTCCTCTCCTCCCTCTCAACCATCCTTAATCTCTCTAATTATTATTCCACTACATTGTCCTCAACTCCCTGAGTAAAATGATATATCACACAAGCTAGTTGAAGCCACACAATAGAATACTAGTGCCGACGCTCCTATGATACTTTCTAGCACCGCACTTATAAAACAATGCATTATATCACCACACCTATAATACATTATATTACCGCACCTATAATTCATTATATCACCGCACAGTACTGTACTGTATTCATAATCATTCTCTAATTTAGATATGATTAATATCCCACCATATGTCTATTCCAGTTGCTAATCGAAACTAGGCGATCACAGACTGGATCTATGTCCGCCGATAACTATCAACAATTTGACACCCTAGTTTCTTTTATAAACCACAACTCGGAAAACTGCATCGCTCTTCCCAACTTCAGAAATCTGGTCAACTCACTCCTCTTGTTTACTGCAATGCTTTTTTATATTGGGCTGTGAGTGACGTCACCAAAAAGTCCAGACGCTTACCAGTTCAGAGTCTGGTTCCTCCTCCTGTTCTAGACTAACTGGAGTCAACCCGCGGTCAAATTTGCTTTCATTTAGGGAAATTCCAGTCTGTCTGTGAACCAGAGAATTCCCCACATCAGAGAATCCATCCCGCCTGTTTTCCAGACTCTCCGTCTATCACTTCAAATACCGTCTCCCGCCTCGCAGACAAATGACGCCGTTGTTCGTCTCGAGCAACCCACATCATAACAAAATCGCCGACCAGGTGTAGACATTCTGACGCGACGTGTTTGGCTTCCCCGTTAGAAATGCCGATCCTGTGTAAACAGTTTTAACGACGTATTTTTCTCAGTCAGTTCATCAAAGGATTACTTGTTTTTACAGATTACTGTCGGGTCTGGTTGTCATCGATCGAATCTCAAGTTTGTTTATGTGACATAGGCCTCCTCCTAAGAGACTAGTCCGCAACAACTCTTTCTTCTTGGAGGTTCGATCCAGATGATCTATTCCTCTTCTTCCGGAGCTGGATGTCTTGACAAGAAGTCCGCTCCAACATTTTCGGTAATTCATCCTCAGGGCCTTTTTTTTTTAGAGAATGGCACTGGGTAAACCTTTTGGCGAACAGGCTCATGAGTGGTCAAAGTCATCTCGAACTCCACCAACCTCGTTCGTCCTGGTTTATCAGTCAGTATCTCCTTATGAGACTCGAGAACCTGGGTTATCTTTTCCCTCTCCTGGGAAGTCAGATCAGGGTTCACCTGCACATCCTTGTAGGTTTCCTGGTGTACCAGGGGATATTCCCTGCCCTCGTTGGTTCCCACTTCTGTCTCCACTGCAACTGCCATTGCCATGAGGTGAGCTGCTTTTTCTCCGGGTCTCTCTTCGTATTTCCGCAAGAGATTGATATGGAAAATCTTCGACTTTCCCCGGATCCGGATCTGATAGTTGGTCCTGGATATCACCCTTTCCACGGGAAATGGTCCTTGCCAACCTATCTCCAGTTTGTTGTTTCCCGTTGGGAGTAGCAACAATACTTTGTCTCCCACCTCTAGAGATCTGTTTTTAGACCTACGGTTGTAGTAAGCCGCATGTCTTTTTCTGGCCTTTTTCAAGTTTTGATTTGCTAGAGTCCATCCCTTGTGAAGTTTTTCTTTCAGTTCCTCCACATATTTGTAAGAAGAGATAACTTCTTCTGACGTCCCCTCTTCAGTCCAACTCCTCAACATGGCTTCCAACGGTCCTTTGATTGGACGACCAAACAGCAACGTAGCGGGTGGTAGTCCTGTTGAGCCATTAGGAACTTCCCGATAAGCAAAAAGTGCTGCTGGGATATATTCATCCCACCTATCAGGTTTTTCCTGCGCCAGTTTCCTGAGCATTGTCATCAACGTGCCGTTGAAACGCTCTACTTGTCCATTGGATTGAGGGTGGTAAGGGCTGGTATGGATATGGTTAAGGTGGAACACCCTAAATACCTCCTCCATAAGTTTTCCACAAAACTGGGACCCATTGTCCGTCAGTATTTGATCAGGAAAGCCTAATCTTGTAAAGGCCTCTATCAGTGCGTCCGCCACTCGTTTCGAGTCAATCGTGTTCAACGGTATGGCTTCACCCCACATTGTACAGCAATCCACTATGGTGAGTATGTACATGTTCCTCTTCCTAGTCCTAGGAAGTGGACCCACAATATCGATGGCTACCCTCTCGAAAGGAGAGTTCATGATGGGCATTTCACCCAAGACCACCGGCGATGTCCAGTGTTTTGGTGCCACCCTCTGGCACTCAGGGCATGACTTCACATACCGACGCACATCACCTGTTATTCCCGGCCAATAGTAATGGCAGGAAAGTCGCTGCATCGTGGCGGCAATACCCATATGCCCACTGAATGAGATGGTATGCTCCATATGAAGAATCTGGCAACGGTGGGCCTTTGGGACCACCAACTGACTATGTAGGTTGTCTCCCCTTCCGGCTCTCCTGTAGAGTATCCTATTCTTCATATAGTACTGCCCCCTTTTGGGTGGATCAGCACTTTTCTGCAGCTTTTTGTAGCAAGGACGTAGAGTAGCATCCTCACTCTGGGCAGTTCGCAACTCCCCTGGCATTGGGTTAGTCACATTTGCTTCTGCCTCATCCGTTCTCGTCTGAGAGCGAGTCTGTATTGCTCCCATATGGATTGGCTCCCTGGGCATTCCCAGAAAGACATACCGGCAAACGAGGATTACGGGAAAAATGGGATCGGTCAACACCGCGGCCTTGATGGTGCCGGTGACATATCTTGACTGAATCTCCACTCTGGCAATGGGCAATTTCATGGCTACAGCACTCTTCTGTGCAGGCTGTATCTCCATGGTTTCACCTGTGAATTGTTCTGGATGTACCAGATCCGCAGAAATCACGGCATCCCCGTACAGTCCTGTGTCGTATAAACACTCCACTTGACGACCGTTAACTTCTACCAATTCCACTACAGGTGGTTTTTCCTGGTCTGGAGTCTCTTCCTCTGCTTCGACCTGTTTAGTGGGCTCCACCTTAGGTTTCCCGGGGCACACGACGAATTGAGTGTCTCCTGACTTTCCCCTGCAGTCAATAGCATTGTGCGTATTCGACCGGCAGTGTTTGCACCATTTCCCTGTCCTAGATTTTCTAGTGCCGGACTTTATTAAGTTCTCCTGCTGGTGAGCTTCCTTGTCGACCTTGGCATTGTCAGTGTCCACCTGCTTTGAAGTCACTTGACATGCCGCGAAGTGAGGGTTCTTAGCCTTTGATTTGCAATCCTTCGTATTGTGAGAAGGTGACTTACAAATCGCACACCACTTTTCCGACCATGGTCGTTTATGTGTAGAGCTCGAAGTGCTCTTGCTTTCCCCTTTCGTCTTCTCCAAACTCTCCTCTGAAGTTTTGACATATGGTTCCACCTTCTTAGTTCCTGTGCTCTTGGCTTTCTTCAGGTTATGTTTTTCCTGACTTTTGGTGTTAGTAGAAAGGTTTTCTGCTGCCTCCCCATGGACCTCGACGAACCGTTCTGCCAATTTCGTCACCATGTCGATTCGTTCCGCCCCTTGTTCTCCCAAGAATGTCCTGAGAGTTTTCGACATTTGCTTCCGCAACTGCTGTCATAGTGTGGACAAGACAGGTTAAGCACGTGATCGTATAGGACCCAAGTCTCCGCGTTGTTATAAACATAGTTTATTGGCCGAATAGTTATACTACAGCACACATGATGGTAGACTCCCTGCCCGGTGTTGACATGTCTTCTCGCTGGCCCCAAGTGACGTGTGTGTTCCCCTAGATACACTTCTTCATTCGTGCACACACGTTCACTATGGTTTTCCCCCTAGTCAAGGAATGCGCAGCATTCCTTAACTCTTTACTCCTAACCTAATTCCCTCACTGTTACAATGCCTCCCCTTCTTCAAAGAGAATTTTTCCTTGAAAAAATCTCAACCCCAACTTTTAATTAGTTAACTTTACATCTCTATTCTACAATAACAACAATTCCATATATTTCCTAACTCAATTCTCCTATCTCCTCATAGCCAATTGCTAACTAGAGACCATAATATCGAAACTCTCTACAAAACTCGTTATAAAGTTCTCTAGAAAACTTTCTACAAAACTCTCCATAAAATTCCCCACAATACAAAAGTCTCCATAAGCGAACCGCTTTTACTTTAAAATGTCCATCCAAATTATGATTGACAAAACTGAAGATATTCCCTTATCCTTTATTTCCCCCTTATTCACATTCTCACACTCTCAGTATTCTAGGATAGACAGAAAAAACATAGTTAGATTAGATTTGGGTTGGTGCGCACCAAAAAAAATAAGAAAGAAAAAGTAAGGAAAAAGTAAGAAGTAATCACCTTTCTCTTCCCATACATTCTCAAAACTTTATCAAAAAATAAAGTTTCCAAATTTATCTTCAGTTTCCGTCAATAATAATTGTTATTTTCAAAAAAAAATATGTTAATCCAAAACTGCCAGCCTTTGTATTATTCAGGTCATCAATTTCCCGTTTACCATTCCTTCAACAAAAAAAACCTCCTAACTGTTATTATACTGTTAAGTACAGTCTTCTTCTTCCAATATCCAGTTATTTAAATGCCAAAACTCAACCTGGCATTCCCCCCATATTCTCCCATTAAACGCTGTTCAACCCAGCTCCTATTATAAACCTTGTATATACATTGCATACCCCACATGTAATAACAACATACCCCTCCATTACTACATATTGAGTCACTTCACTAACCACCACTTTAATTCATCTTCTAACTGAACTTCAAAGTAATAATCATTTTAAACACACTCAATAAAACCAAAACATTGTAAAAATAACCATCTAAGTTAACTTATTTTTCACATTTCATAAAACACAATTGTAGTCCCAACAATTGAGCAAACCATATCAATCCCCTCATCATATTTATCCCCACACATTAATCAATTTACACATACATTATGAATTTCAAGACCATATTATGAGTACCCAATAATAATTTTCCGTTTTAGAAAAAACTCCACCAAGTACCTTCTTTGTAAACACAAAAATATCGTGTCTAACTTCTTCTTCTATCTGCCATCTGCAGAATATTCTACCAAGCTATTTATCTATCTCTTCTCCATTTTCTTAATAACTTCAAATTTTTTTCTATAATTGCAATATCTACATCAATGTCGCTATCCTCCCGAGGAGAGCTATCTTCTTTCATATCAGCTTCTTCATCAGTTTCTGACTTTTCATCCATTTCTTCTTCCCCGTCTGTATATCCATTACTAGCAACCGCTAATTTCTTCTTTTCTAAATCCAATCTAATTTTCCTGTCTTGCCGTCTCAACAAATTTTCAAATACTGGCATATCTTCACCACTTGAAGAACTCACTCTAAGTTTCCTTTGCCTCTTAATTTCTTTTTCTTTCTGTCTATCCAACTTTCTTTTTACTGCCTGTCTTGTATTCATAAATGGAGGTTCGATATTTTCCCTGACCGACTTTTCACTAATATAATCGTCATACATGTTATTTTCCTCTGTCATGACTGTTTTTGGTACCGTTTCTTCTTGTTCAGCTGTTGTTACTTGTTTTCCATTCTCTATAGGTATTGGATATACCGTTTGTCTGACAAACTGTCCACCTGACAATATTTCTTCGGAACAATAATTATTATTATTATTCTCTGCATTCCTTTCTTCATTATCCCGCCTTAAGTGCTCTACATGTGAACGTGCAACATGCCCTGAAATTTGATTCTTAATAGTATACGACACTGGACCTTTTTTTTCTAGAATATAGTATCCCGGGACCCAATGAGCATCAAACTTAGAGTTTTTTCTATGTTTTTTATAATATACTCTATCACCTACGTTAAACTCTTGTAAGTGTGCATTTTTATTTGCGTATTTCTTCTGTCTTTCTCTAGCCTTAATTATATTATTTCTTAAAAGTACATGTGCTTTATGCATCTCTTGCAACCTTGTTTCTTGAAAATCTTCCCCCAGATATTTTCTCCTAGGCTTTAATAAATTATCAATTGGCAATATTGGTTCTCTTCCATGTACTAAGTAAAATGGTGAGAAACCTGTTCCTTCATTTTCGTGTATACGTATCGCCGCTAATGCTATCCCCAAATAAAGATCCCAATCCATATCGTGTTCTTCTACATTTTTCGCTAGAATATTGTATAGTGTTCTGTGTTGTCTCTCATTTTTAGCATTAGAAGTTGGTCTGTAATATGAAGTCCTAATGTGTTTTATATTCCAATCTTTTAGCAATTTCTCAAACTTTTTATTTACAAATTCTTTCCCATTATCTGTAAGTATTATTTGTGGACACCCAAACCTTGGTATAAATTCTTGTAAAAGCATATTTATAACTGAATCAGCACTCTTGTCTGGAATTGGATAAACTTCTGGCCAGAGACTATATGAATCAACTATATGTAGTAGGTATACATTTCCCGATAATGTTTTTGGATGAGGACCTGAAATATCCAAACTTACTTTCTGCATTGGAAATTGAGGAATATCGGTATCTTGTAAAGGACATTTAATTATCTTCATGTTTCTTAACCTACACTTTTCACATGCTTCAACATATTCATATACGCTTTTGAATAAATTCGGCCAGTAATATTTACTGCTAATAGCCTTCACTAACTTATCTCGTCCAAAATGACCATTATTATCGTGATATGCCTTTAAGACTTCTTGTTCTAAATGTTTCGGAATATATTTTCTTACTCCTTCACCTTTTTCACTGATATAATATAATTGATTGTCTTCTTGTAACTCTACAAACTTTCTTTTAAAACTATTTTCCCCTGTTTCTTTCAGTTTTCTTTTTATCTGTACTATCTTTGGATCTAATTCTTGTTCTGTTTTCATATCAAACTGTTCTAAATGTGGGTCTTCTGTTCTAGGTTCAGACTCTTGATCCGATGGTAAACTCTCAAATTCTTCCCTATTTATTATGGCAGAATCTAATATATTTACTTGCCAGTTTCGATCGTCTATGTCTGGTTCAATTTCATCTTCCGTGTTTCCTGATGACTGTGGGTACGGGATTCTAGACAAAAGATCGGCGCACGTATTATGTTTCCCTGACACATATTCAACCCTAGCATTGTACCCTTGTAAATTCAATGCCCAGGTTTGTATTTTCCTATTTTGTATTGGTGCTTCTAATATCGACTTTAATGGCATGTGGTCAGTTCTAATAATGAAATTGGCGTTATGTAAATAGTAATTTAATTTTTGAAGAGCGTAGTGTATAGCATATGCTTCTTTCTCAATAATCGGCCATTTCTTTTGAGTCTTGCTGAGTTTATGAGACAAGAAATAGATTGGTCTTTCATTTTTAACCCCTGGTATTCCAGATTCTTCTCCTTCATATGGTTGAACCAAACATGCTCCTATTGCGTTGTCTGAAGCATCCGTGTATAATATTAGCTGTTTATTCAAGTCTGGATGTGTCAATAATGGTACCACCGTTAAGCTATCTTTTAAAAGTTCGAACGCTTTTTGACACTCATCATCCCACTTAAACCTAGCGTATTTTCCCGTTAAATTCGTAATAGGTATTGCTATCCTTGAAAAGGCTGGTACAAACCGCCTATAATACGCACACGTTCCTATAAAAGCACGCACTTCCTTAACGTTAGTGGGAGGAGGTAACTCTTTAATAACTTTTATCTTTTCCTGGTCTGGTTTAATACCTTCCCTATTTATTATATAACCTAAATATTTTGTTTCTGTCTTTAAAAACTGGCACTTACTAAGCTTTAATTTAACTTCATGCTTTCTTAATCTGTCAAATACTAGTCAAATGATTCTCTACATCTCCTTTCGTAAAAATCAATACGTCATCAATATATGCCAGGGCAAAACTTTGCATACCGTCTAGTACTTCATTTATTAAGAACATATAGTGAGATGGTGCATTTTTGAGACCGAATGGCATACGTAAGAATTCGTAAGAACCCATATGAGTACAAAAGGCACTTTTCTTTTGCGCGTCCTTCGACATCGGAATACACCAAAATCCTGCCCTTGCATCCAGCGTTGTGAAATATGTAGAGCCATTAAGTAACCCCAAAATATCATCAATCACCGGCAATGGGTACGCTACATTCTTAGTAATTTTATTTAACGCCCTATAGTCGCAGCAGAACCTGTTCGAACCATCAGATTTGGCTACTATGACGACCGGAGATGACCATTCTGATTTTGACCTTGTTATTATGCCTGCTTTCAACATATCTTCTATTGCCTTTTCTACGACTTCTCTATTTCTTAATGGAGTTCTGTATGGTTTTAAACTAATTGGTGGATGATCTCCCGTGTCTATTTCCATCGTAACTGTTTGTGTCTTACCCAATTCTAAATCATTTATCGCAAACACATCTTGATTTTGCTTTATAAGTTTTTCTAACACTTCCTTATTTTCTGGCGAAGTTTTTAATTGTGCTAACAATTCTTTTTCTCTTGTTACTTTGTCTAGTGAATGTATTTGTGCTGTATTTCTTCTATATGGATGGATCAATTCATCCATTCTTACGTTCCCTTTTCTTCTGCATCCGCGTCTATTATTAATTCTTTCACTAGAGGTTTCTGAATAACTTATACCTGCCATATTTACTCTATCTGTTGCCAATATGTCACTAACGTTATGTTCTAGCTTGGCTATTACACATCCTCTGTATAATTTAATTTCTCTACCTGTGTTATTTATAACCATTACTGGAAATGTTAAACTTTTATCTAATTCTATTATTCCATCCGGAACTTCTAAACCTGGCTCATCAATTATTTCATTTTGCAATTCCGTGATTCTGACTATGTTTCCTGCTACATAATACGGGTTTCTCTTCAGTCTTGCTTGTATCAAATTAACTGACTGTGGTTTTAAATTCATGGTCGTTTTAACTCTAACTAGTGTCGACACATGCATATCTTCTTCTAGATCTACGTAAACATCTTGGAATTTTAATTTATGCAAATCAAATAAAAGTCTCACCCCATTTTTCAATAAAAAATCTCGTCCCAATATCATATTTCTATTTAATTCTTTAACCACATGAAACATTCCTTAACTCTTTACTCCTAACCTAATTCCCTCACTGTTACACTGGTCGACTACCATGAGTTCTTCCAGACTCTCATAGTCTTGCGCGAACCCAGCCAAATCCATCCACTTATGGAGATAGGCTTTCAGACGCAGACTATAGGCGGCGAACAACTCTCCCGGTTCTCGTTTCGCTCCTCGAAATTTTTTCCGGTAGGCGTAGGTATGTGACGTAACTTCGAATCGTTTCAGCAGAGACGTCTTCAACTCGTCATAATTGTTCTCATGTCCTGGTGGCAGGCGAGAATAAACCTCGTAACCGGTCCCGCGTAAACCCTGGGATAGCTTGAGATTCCATTTGTCACGCTCCAGACCCATAGCAACCGACATAGCCTCAAAGCGTTGAAGGTACTGGTCAATCTTCTCTTTGTCCTCCTCGTAGATCGCTAGAGGGAACTTCATAGCATGGTAGCTATGTCCACCTAGTGGTGTTGAGCCAGGGAGAGATGAACCTCCCACTGCTCCCTCAGTTTCCCCACTAGATTGCCTCTTGAGCTCAGGTTCCCGCATCCGGTACTCGTGCTCCCTTTTCTGAGCTTCCTGTTCCGCTTTCAATCTCTTAGCAGCCTGCTCTGCTTCAAATTTCTTAGCTGCTTGCTCAGCTTCAAATTTCTTAGCGGCTTGCTCAGCTTCAAATTTCTTAGCTGCTTGCTCAGCTTGTTCTGCTTCCAAGCCTAGCAGCTTGTTCTGCTTCCAATTTTTAGCTGCTTGCTCAGCTTCAAATTGCCTAGCAGCTTGTTCTGCTTCCAATTTCTTAGCTGCTTGCTCTAACTCCATCCTTCTCAATTCCAACTCAGCCTTTCGATCTTCCCTTTCTGCTTGACGATACCCCCTCTCCACCCCCTGTATGTAATCTGTAAGTGCAGAACCCGACAATCCCATTTCTTCCCTCTTTGCCCTTAGTTCTGCCCCAGTTAATCTAGGAGTGGCCATTTTTTAGAGAGGTAACTCAGCAGATAGAGTATAGATTATCTCTGTACAAATATATAGATAATGACCAAATACAATTAATCTATATATTCTATAACACACCACACAACACAACACAATCACTCAGTGACAAGAGTAGAATCAGGACCACTGACCTATGCAGACGTGTGAAGTGTGAACAGGTAAGATAAGTCTTAACCCCTATCCACATTCACTCTAGCTGGATTCTCACTAATAGGATATCTCCATCCTCTAACTAAAGATCCCGTGTCAAAAGATCCCGTGTTAAAAGACCCCTCTTATGAAAGATCCCTTTGTCTAAAGACCCCGTTTACGAAAGATCCCGCTGTCCAAAGATCACGTTTACGAGCTCCCAATAAATGTCGTGTGTGAAAAGAATGAATGTCGTAGTACTTATTTGCTCTTCTTTACCACTTTAGTGTCGTCCCTAGAGTGAGGGGAATCAACACCCACATTTGTTTTAATTAAATATCTCTATCCTGGAGATATCCAGTAGACTCCGTCCACAACACTCCCTCAACCTGAAGACACCTTCTTCTCACTCTTACTCACTCCTGGATCATGCCCCCACTCATTCTTCCCCAACATAACATAGGTGACAACTCTAGCTTCAACAAATAAACACAAGAAATTTATTAAAGCAAAGAGTATATGTAGGAGAAGTGTGTATGTGTATATAAAGTGTAGAATGTGTGACGTATATTCTAAAGTGTCTGTAGACTCAGATCAGTGTTCAGGAGTATAGTCATTCACATCATTGTGCTGAGAACACACTAGCACCATTCAGTCCAGACAAGCAACCTCACCAAGGTGATGCTCCTCCGGTCACGTGAAGACTTCCTCCGTTGTCTCTTGAACCACTAGGATGCTTGGACACCCATGGCAAACACTGTCTAATGAGAGTCTTCAATCTGTTTTACACTATGAATTTCCTCTGTTATTTAACCGAATGTTAATTAGAACATTCTAACACTATTGTCACTGTTACTGGGGAAATCTTCCTTGATCTAGTGTCACTGGTTTTAAAGATTCCCCATATTAACAACACAATCTGAAGTTCCCGGTATCAGTATAATATTTATATGACTGTTTCTGGTATCAGTGTTGTATATGTAGAATATATATATATACATAATGTTCTGACTGTTCAGTGATACACCTATCACTTGCTAAAACATAAGTATCATCAGCATATCCTGCTCAGCTGAAGTCAGGTTCCCGCAAACCAACTTGGGTATAAGCCCAATGTAGCGGCTTCTCAGCAACTTCTGTCTTCAAATTCTGAGCCATCATCTTCTAAAATGTGTTAGCTTCACTGGTCAAAATCATAGCACACATACGTGGACCTGTAAATGGAACCTGTAGAATAGAGAATACCATGGTGAGGGCAACTCAATCCTGGCCGGAATTACGTGAGTGTAGGCCAATAGCAGCACTCAGATCTATAACAGAGATCCGATCTCTGTCATACGGCCAAATAACTCATCATATGATCTGAGACATGGCAACACCAGGAAAGAATAAAGGAACGGGTAGAAACCCAGCAGATGCCCTACTGGAAGATCCTACCATTTCACATTCCTCTCCTCCCTCTCAACCATCCTTAATCTCTCTAATTATTATTCCACTACATTGTCCTCAACTCCCTGAGTAAAATGATATATCACACAAGCTAGTTGAAGCCACACAATAGAATACTAGTGCCGACGCTCCTATGATACTTTCTAGCACCGCACTTATAAAACAATGCATTATATCACCACACCTATAATACATTATATCACCGCACCTATAATACATTATATCACCGCACAGTACTGTACTGTATTCCTAATCATTCTCTAAGTTAGATATGATTAATATCCCACCATATGTCTATTCCAGTTGCTAATCGAAACTAGGCGATCACAGACTGGATCTATGTCCGCCGATAACTATCAACAATTTGACACCCTAGTTTCTTTTATAAACCACAACTCGGAAAACTGCATCGCTCTTCCCAACTTCAGAAATCTGGTCAACTCACTCCTCTTGTTTACTGCAATGCTTTTTATATTGGGCTGTGAGTGACGTCACCAAAAAGTCCAGACGCTTACCAGTCCAGAGTCTGGTTCCTCCTCCTGTTCTAGACTAACTGGAGTCAACCCGCGGTCAAATTTGCTTTCATTTGGGGAAATTCCAGTCTGTCTGTGAACCAGAGAATTCCCCACATCAGAGAATCCATCCCACCTGTTTTCCAGACTCTCTGTCTATCACTTCAAATACCGTCTCCCGCCTCGCAGACAAATGACGCCGTTGTTCGTCTCGAGCAACCCACATCATAACAAAATCGCCGACCAGGTGTAGACATTCTGACGCGACGTGTTTGGCTTCCCCGTTAGAAATGCCGATCCTGTGTAAAAAGTTTTAACGACGTATTTTTCTCAGTCAGTTCATCAAAGGATTACTTGTTTTTACAGATTACTGTCGGGTCTGGTTGTCATCGATCGAATCTCAAGTTTATTTATGTGACACCATCTATTCTAACCGCTGCTTGTTGGTCTAGATAAAGCATTCTTATGAGTTGTATTACATGTGATGGAAAGCAAATATTTCTCATTTCCCAAAGTGTCTGATGTTGTACACAGTCAAATGCTGTTGAATAATCCACAAAACATGAGAATATGTTTACATGAAATTCTCTGTACTTCTCTGTTATTAAACGCATGTTGAGAATGTGATCTCTTGTTCCTCTTCCTTGTCTAAACCCAGCTTGAACTACATTAATTTCTTCTTCTATTTTTTTTTTACGAAGTCTTCCCATCATGATTTTTATTAGAATTTTACTTGCATGACTGAGCAGGGCAAAAGTTCTATAGTTGGTGCATAATTTCAGGTTGCCCTTTTTTGGTATTGGAATGAAAATAGTCCTGTTCCAATCTTTTGGTCATATACCATATTCCCATATCTTTTTACATAATGCGTGATAGATTTGGATGCTTTCTTCTCCTCCCGCTTTAATTAGTTCAGCTGATATCTCATCACATCCCGGTGATTTACCATACTTCAGGTTCTTTATTGCCCATGCAACTTCATCTAATTAGGGTTCAGGATCTGTCTCTGCTGTCATTGGCTAATGTATCTCATTCACATCCTCACTGTCACTCATATCAAACATTCCACTGCAGTATCCCTGCCATCTTTCTAGAATTTGTCTGGATTCTGTTCAGGTATTTCCCATCTTGACACAGATAACATTCAATTGAGGTTGAACATTTTTTGTTAATAACTTCATTTCTTTGAACATTTCGTAATCTCTTCCAGTCTTATGATATTGCTCTGTTCTGGTAAAGCAATCTTGTATATATTGATTTGTGTCCTTCCTTGTGTTCTTTCTTATTTCTCGAGTTAATGATTTATACTTCATCCTGCTGTTATCGGATTCATCTTCTTTCTGTTTCAGGTCCCTTAGTTGTTTTATTAATTCTAACGTTCCTGGTGTAATCCATGGCTTAAGTTCCTTTTTCTTGGTCGGAATTAAATCTTTGGCTGCATTTATCAAGATATCTCTAGCTTGTACTGCCAGTTCATCAGGTGTCATTTCCTCTTGTACAGACATCAACTCCCCAAAACGATTCCTAACTTCTACGTTGTATGCATCTAGTATTTTTGTGAGATCGAAACGAAGTGGCTTTGGTCCTCGGGTAAGCTTTTTGAGTTTTAATTTCAGATCTGCTTCTAATAACTGATGATCCGTATCACAGTCTGCACTTCGCAGGGATTTTGCAGATGTTATGCTTGATCTCTACCTTCTTTGTATTAAAATATAATCTATCTGATTTTTGGTAATACTGTCCGGGGACTTCCATGTGAAGAACCTTCTTGGGTGTTGTTTAGAAAGTGTGTTGGCAATCATAACTCATTTTCTGTGCAAAATTCAATTAATTTGTCACCTGCATCGTTTCTATTTCCCATTCCAAATTTTCATAAAACATCTCTCATTTTTCACTGTTAATAGGGAAAGCAAATCCGCACGCAAAATTCAGTCCATCAAAGCGACACGCTGTCTTCCAGTAATATTTTGTATGTCTTATGATATCAATAAATCTTGTACTCAATGTAATCAACAATTAAATTAGGTTTTTTTTTTTTTTTTTTTAAATTTTTTGCGCTGAGAATAGAATATAAGTGGAACATACTTTCCTACAAAAGCATCAATATTAACATCAATATACAGTGTTGTGCCGGTTCCGTGGCGAAGGGTTTTACGGACGCAGTTAGTGATCCCGCAAACCTGCGTTCGAAACACAGCTGCCCGTGATTTTGCAGCAAACCGCGTGCGTTGGTTTTTTACGAAATGGTATGGGTGCCAGTCGTTCAGAAATCAATGGCAAATTACTGAAAGTAAACTTGCTAAGAGGTCAGAACAGCAAAATATGCTGGTGTTGACTGCAACGTCATGTAAAGGATATGCAACTAACAATACAGTGCTGTAAGTCGTTTTTAACCAGTTGCAGTCATCGTGTGTCAATCAATCGGGGTGCCGTCTCCACAATGAAAGTTGGCTGCAATGGATCCCCATCACTACCTGTCTGACGTCTAGATTGTACATTGTCAGAATGCTGTTCGTCCATCTCTTGATATTATTTTCCCACGTGTATCGTTGTCTACCTATCTTTCTCTTGCCTTCAACTTTACCCGAAAGTATGGCTTTTATAAGAGTGGTATATCTTTTAACGTGGTCGAAATATTTCACTTGCTTCTTTTTTATTTCTATTATCAACTCTCTGTTCATTCCCAGATGTTCTAGAAACTCTGTATTTGATAGTTTTTATGTCCATAAAATACGAAGTATTCTTCTGTATGAAGTAGTATGGCACGGCTCTACAAGATGTTTGGCTGATGAAACCTCCAGAACAGGTTGTGTGGCTGAGGCATGCTGGGTAATTTGCATGGTTAAACATTAAGCGCGCATTTTGCCCCGGGAATTCAGTTCTGAAACAACCGCCGATACAGGCGGGTGGATGGTCCCGAGAGGAGAGGACCCGAGCTGGTCCCTCATCTCAATCCCACAAATAGAGAAGCCTGAATGCCTCCAGCATGACCTGGATGAGTCTCTGTATTCTCCACCCACAGATGCATATATCTGTGAAGAAGTGAAACCGGCTCGGCTGAACTCACAAAATATGTCCTGCAAGAACCCCAGTGCACGGTTTTATTTGAGGATGTGATTCCTGTCGTAGAAGAGTACAGCCCTGGGTCCTTATTTACCCCCATTTTTTCCTTACCTCTATCTTAGTTTATCCCCAATTTTCGTCATCTTCATTTCCCCCACCCCTCCAGCTGATCCCATAGTCGAGCTTTCCATACCTTAGTTTGTTGCTGTATGGTTAAAAGTATAGTTTCTGGTTCGACTCATCTGAGATTTCACACTTAGGTTTATACCTCTATTTTTGAAGTAGTGGTTCTGTTTTGGTGATGTGTCCCAGTCAGTTTGGGGACATGACTTTCTCTGGTGGCATTAGGCACAATATTGGATTTGGCTGAGGGACAGGGGTCTGATAATACCTGAAGCCCAATCCACTGATTCTCCACTGTGTACTACAGGGACCCATAGTGTTGTGTGTCTCAGGATGGTGAGTCCCGTCTCCGCACTGCAAGGCTCATACTCAGATTTAGAGTTGTGTTATTTTCTATTTTCCAAGTAATGGTCTCTCTGTTATCCAGTCCTGGTCAGCCGGCTGTATAGGTATCGTAGCAGAGTCTTAGGAGCACCCTGTAGGCTCGGCCACAACAGGCAGAGGTCTGGCTATATGTGGCAGACTGCCTATATGAATGTCAGTGATGTAGACTGTTGATTGTCTTGTCCATAAGTAACCACACTTTGTCATCCGCACAGTTGTGTATATGTGCTACGGGACTGCACAAAATAAAGACTCATGCATATTGTTCTTATCTTGTTTGTCTAGTCTTTGTTGTGTTGTTGTGTTATGTTTAGTTTTTGTTCTAGTAATGTTAGTCATTGTGTGTTCCATTCATTAATGTTGGTTCAGCCCATCTCAGTGATCCATTGTCTGGAATGTGCTTTAAGGCATAGTTCCCCGCTAAGAATTCCTGGAAATCTTCTGTCTAACTCTCTATCCCTTTTTTTGTTAACTGGAGAGAATATATAAAGTGCTCTTTTTCTATTTCTTCTTATTATCTTTTTCTTCTCTGGCCCACTAAAAGTCAGTGTTGCGCTTCTTTGTCTTTGAGCACCTAAGAATAGGAAACCATGTCCTTCTATCCTTTATATTCTTATTCCTGTTGCATGTATATCCACATCTCCAAAGCCTATATTCGACTTTTCAATTGCTTGTTCATTGGCCAGGGGTCCGCCCTGCTGGTGTTAAATATACATAATATTTGATAATTCACATTTTTAATCGTTGTTAATCTCTCAAGATGTTAATATTGACTTCATGATAGTGAAACCATATTTGGCCATTCCTTTATTTTTTTAAATTTCTACTTTACTGCCGCCATATCCAACGTCATATATCACCTTCAAGCCCTGTGGCGATAGGCGAGCGGCTAAGCGGCAGGCGTGGGTACGCTGGCAGCCGTAGTCGCAGACCTGCACACAGGCGGCTCAGGCCATATGGTCGTCTTCTACTGACCGGAGCAGCAGTGGGATTCGGCAGTCCCCTGAGCGACTGAGCAGCCCTCTATAGGAACACACTGCTCACCTCCATAGCATAAGGAAGGGGCTAGAAAAGGTGCCCTAAACATTGTCTGCTCCATCACTACCTAACCAGATGGCCGCGGTTGGTGGGTACCCTAACTGCGGTCGACATACAAGCAAATATAAAACAAGCAAAGCTAAAAGAGTAAACCATATTCCCTTAACCATTGGAACTTGGAATGTGCGCACCCTACTTGACAGAGACGGCGTATCGGGTCCAGAGAGACGAACAGCACTGATCGGGAGAGAGCTGGGCAGGTACAACATCGATGCCTTGAGCGAGACACGACTTGCAGAAGAAGGCCAAATCTGTGAAATAGGTGCCGGCTACACATTTTTCTGGAGTGGAAGGAAAACGAGGAAAGACGCCAATCCGGTGTGGGATTTGCCATTAAGTCGGCCCTGGTCGGCAAATTAGCTAGATTTCCAAAGGCTATAAACGACAGGCTCATGATCATTGTTGCCCCTGCTGAATGGAAGGAAGCATGCAACCATTGTGAGTGTCTACGTGTCAGGATCTTGCGGTAGCAAGACTCTGGCTCGTTGGCTGACAAGTGAGATACCAAATATTGTCACTTAACAACTCAATGTGACACAATGCAAACACTTTATTTGCGCATCTCGTGTTTCACAATTAATGCCTATCTCGCGCAATCACAAGTCATCATTACAATCAATACA
Source organism: Cepaea hortensis (assembly GCA_963921405.1). Lineage (NCBI taxonomy): Eukaryota > Metazoa > Mollusca > Gastropoda > Stylommatophora > Helicidae > Cepaea > Cepaea hortensis. The sequence goes on along the minus strand of OY992880.1, from coordinate 73,100,011 downwards.
TGCAATCAATCAATACGTCAATACATCAATACAGCAATACACTTACACTCTTACAGGCTAGCTCTCGAATCACGCTCAACATATAATTCAAAGCACACCGCGTTCAAAAGTCTGTCCTCTATTCTCTCCCAAGGCCTGTCTGACCAGCCGTTCAGCATTCGCGTCAGTCGGGGTGGAGTCCCCTTGCGTGCTACACACATTGCACGCTGTCTCCTGACTGACCAACCACGGCTTAACGTCACTCAGACTTGAGCCTGGCTGGACTTCTCGGGCGTCGTCGAAGACGCCGCGTTGCAGCTAGCGAGCTTATCACTGCTCAGAGTTGAGTATGGCTGCAATTGTCTGGCGTTGGTACAGACGACGCTTTGCAACCTATGGGTGAGAATCTGACATTCCCCCACCTTCCTTTCCATGAAAGGGGATCCTTTCATGTTCTTTATACACCTTTATTCTTTTCTCTGTCAGAATCGAACCATGTAAGTCGTCTGACGTGACTCTTTGGTTCATATTCACATATACAGGTAATGGTAAGTTATATCTGCACGATCACCAATATCGCCTTAATGCAACACACATCAAGTACACTCATGTGAATGGAAAGTCGCCTCCGCTGTCATATGACACAGCAAGTCCGGTAAGTTACAGCATACACGCCCTTACCTCACAACCACTAAAAAAAATTCAAAAGAACAGGTCAAACTGCGAACATCTACCTATAAGATGTTCCAACCTCAGACCCCCCCCCCCCAACCTCACTTAGTCGGAGAGTCTAACGAAGGTCTACAGCTTTGGTAACTCTCTCCATGTACAACTGACGTCATCCTGACGTGTCAACTATTAGGCAACTTGATGATAGATTTAACACATGTTACACATTACACACATTTTTGATTATGTCCCTTGGTGGTAATACAAAGGTTCGGGACGGTAATTTTACCATGCTTTCAAAACAATAAATTACATTTATAACTTCATTTCTTAGTGTCATAATTTGATACTTCTTGACAAAAGTGAACACAATGTCACTGTTGTGAACAAGTACATCAAGTTACGATGATGAGATTACATAGAACAAAAATCCTCATATACAATTCCGTATATGGAAATATTAGACTCACAAAATTTGTGTAACACGTCAATGTTTTGTGAGTATTTTAGTATATTCTGCTATCTTTCAAATTCATATTCATACACACCGGAAATACACAGCTGTGGTTTTAAGTTGGCAATACCACACAGTAGTTTCGTTAGGATGTTACATAAATAAACGGAGTAACCAGTTCTTGAAATTAGCTGTTGGATGGTTTCTTCGGTGTGGATTACAGTGTTCTTCTGGGATACGGCTGTCACAGTCTCTCTTCATACTGGTTAAAATACCGTGGGCCAATCTGTGGTGTAGGTACGCAGGATATTCGCAGTTGTTCAAGCACAGTAAGTTCTTGGATCCTGTCGTACTGTTTTGTGCCCGTCGTCGACATGTTTAGTACATATTTAAAATGACATACACATTCTATCACATATCTCACAACTATTCGATACATTCATTCGCATAATGATATAATACACATAATATATTTACAATGGGAGATTCAATCCCTATCACATACATTTGCACAGCTTTCCTGAAATACTTTCAACTTTGGCTGTGGTGCTCAGCACTTACACTTTGCAGTTTATACAATCTCTGCATTGTGCTCAGGTGGTATATGGCTATTGGTTGAGTCGTATGGGCATCTCGAAAGAAGGTCGGCCAGTGAATTCTGTGAGCCACTTATGTGCTTCAAATCGAAGCTATAGTCCTGCAAAAGAAGTGACCATCTTGCCACTCTGTGGTTAATTGGCGAACCTCGAGTGATAATCGTCAAAAGGCTATTGTCTGTCTCAACAATAGAATGTTTTCCTAATAGGAATCTTGACAGTTTTCGAACTGAGAATACTAAAGCAAGGGCTTCCAGTTCCGGTGTGCTGTAATTCCGTTCTTTAGCTTTCAGCTTACGGCTGACGTAATAAACAGGGTACAATATCTGATCGTGTTCCTGAAGTAGTACCCCTCCAAACGCTACGGAGCTCGCATCAAATCTTAACCTGAAAATAGTGTTAAGATCCGGTAATTTGAGAATAGGTTCACTAGAAAAATAAGATAATACTTTAGAGAATGCAGGTCGTAGGCATTCGCTATTCACAATAACATTAGGTTCTTTCTTTGTTAGTAAATTAGTGAAACATTCGGTCAATTCAGCAAAATGAGGAATGAATTGTCTGTAGTAATTTAGTAGACCTAAGACACTTCGCAACTCTTTCTTAGTTGCCGGAAGCGACAATTTTAGAATTCTAGACATGATGTTATTGTCAGTCGACATAAAGTCATTTGAGATTTTGTAGCCCAAAAATGATATTTCTTGATAGGCTACCTCGACTTTAGATGGTTTCACTGTTAGTCCGTGTTGTCTGATTCTGTCAAATGTCTGCTGTAATGCTGTTATGTGGTCTGTCATGTTCTTCGTATGTATGCAAATGTCGTCCATGTACCAGATTATGTTAGCAATGTCTGTCAAAATGAGTCTTGTCATTCTTACAATGGTCGCCGGAGAATTAAGTAAATCGAATGGCAATCTGCACCATTCATATAGTCCCCAAGGCGTGGCAAACGCTGTCAGATGTCTGCTGGCAGGGTGTACTGGTATTTGCCAATAACCTTTTGTCATGTCAAGTTTCGTGAAGTACCGCGAGTGTGTCAGTTCTGTCAGTATGTCTTCACAATTGCTCATTGGCTCCAAATCCAACTGTGTAATGCTGTTGAGCTTCCGATAGTCCACACAGAGTCTTATAGTATTGTCCTTTTTCTTCACAATGACAATGGGAGAACAAATATGTGATTGTGATCGTCGGATGATGTTGTTCTTTTCTAAGTCAATAATTTCCTGATGAAGTTTGTCCTTGTAATGTATGGGGATGGAATATGGTCTGCATTTTATGGGTGCGTCAGATGTCACAATTATATGATGATGCACTAAGTCTGTCTGTCCTGGATTGTCAGAAAAAATAGTACTGTAGTTTTGTAACAATCGTCTGCAACTGTCGGTCTGTGTCTGTGTCAGGTTAGGATTGACCTTTATGTCATGCAGGTTGGCTGTCGGGTCAAGTGATGGTGTCGGTATTTCGTCAGTATCGTCGTCATCTGTTTGGTCCACTATTGTCGTGTTTGCTGTCGTCTCTACTTGGTCCTCGTCCCTGTTGTAATATGGTTTAAGCATGTTTATGTGGAATATCTTATGTTTGTCCCTAACTGCAATTTCGTAATCTACAGTCGAAATTTGTCGTAACACTTTGAACGGTCCTTGCCATGAGTCCGTCAGTAACTGTCTGTCACTTGGCAATAGGAGAAGAACGTCCTGTCCTGGCGTCAATGTTATCGTCCTGTTTCCTTTGTTAGCGTACTGACGGTAGATGGCACCTGATTGTTTCAGTGCCTCTTTGGCTAACACACAAGATTTCATTATCCTATCACGCAATGATGTTACATGTTCATACGATGAAATGGGTTTATGTATAGTTTCACTTTCAATCAACAGGGAATGGTACATTGATAATGGGCCGCGTGGTTTGGCACCATATACAATTTCAAAAGGTGAGAACCCAGTGCTGGAATGGGGCACTTCCCTGTATGCAAACAATATCGCAGGTAAATATGTATCCCAGTCTTCGGGGTGTTCGTGGGTAACTTTTGAGAGCATGTGTTTAAGATCCCCATTGATCTTTTCAATGATACCCGTTGCGTTGGGATGGTAGGGGCTGTTGAAACATTGCTTTACCCCCAACATTTTAGTAAAGGCTTGAGTAGATGATGAAATGAATTGACTTCCACGATCTGAAAGGATGGTATCAGGGAACCCTACCCTCGCAAAAATATGAAAGAAGACTTCCATGATGTCCTTGGAAGTTATATTTTTAAGCGGAATCGCTTCTGACCACCGACTACAGAGGTCAACTGTCGTTAGAATATATTTATTGCCTCTGGATGTTATGTGGTTGAGAGGACCAACTATATCGACCGAGATCTTTTCAAACGGTCTGCTTGCCAAATCTGTGATTTGCAGTTCTGCTTGTGGGTGCTTACCCTTTTTGATAAGCTTCTGGCAGATGTCACAACTTCTGCAATACTGTTTGGTATCACTGCAGAATTTGGGCCAGTAGAACTGAGATAGTAACCTTGCTCTCGTTTTAGCGTAAGCCATATGCCCTGCAAATGATATGTCGTGCGCTAGATGTAATGCTTGTTTGCGGTTTTCTGATGGGAGCACTGTTTGTTCTATAGTGCTAGAACCTTTGGTATAGAACCGTGTCAGAATTCCATTCTTCAACGCAAAATGCCATCTAGCGTTCTTTGTTACGAGTGGCCTTTGGCCGATTAACTTAAAATATTTCTGCAAAGATCGATCGGCCTTTTGAGCGGTTATAAAGCTCTCTCTCTGGTTGTTTCCGGAGCTGTTACAACTGGGCTTACCATTTGTAAAGCCTCTGTCTGATCGATTCGATCTTGCATTTGAGCAGCAGATCTGGTTACTGCATTTGTCATATCAAGGTTATCAATCACATTACAAGAAGGTGTTACATTCATACTACTACATTCATGTGCTGCCGTTACAGAATTGGCATACATGCACACATTTACAGGTGGTAATATATCACGAGTAATGATTGAAGATGATGGTGACATGGTATTATCAATGTTACAAGTGACAGTGGATGTAATACTGTCATGTGGCATATCATTTACTTCAGGAAGGTTACCAATTATAATATCACAACACGGGTTGGTCAGTGCTGCACATTTTACCTTTCCTGTAAGAAATGGTGTATCTATATATGCCCATGCAAGAGGGTATTTCTCGATGTTACCTGAGAAAGTTCTGCATGTAACATGTTTACCAGTATATTCTGATGGTGAGATAAAGTCCCTCTTTAAACCAATAAGGATACTCCCCCTGTCCCGTAAGACAGTGGCCTCTTTACCGTTAACATACCCCTGGTGGATGTTTAGTTTTCCTTTTGAGTTAATGACCAGGTTGGCTTCCTCATTGGTAACCGGTATGGAATGGCCGCATGTTAAAACGCCATCTTCATGAAACTGATCACAGATGGTACATTTTTCAAGGTGAAATACATCAATAGAATTTGCAGCATTTACAGGTTGATTTTCAACAGTTTCCTCATCTGAGGAAGCGCTATCAAACATGGCTGCATTAGCCTTTCTAGTCATTTGCTTGCCCTTACAATCCTTGCGCCAATCGCCATATGCTTTGCAAAGGAAGCATTTGGTGATATTTCTATAGCTCTTTCTTTCCCTATCTTGCTTATTTATGTACTTCTGCAAGTAGGTGATGTAACCAGGATGTTTATCACACATTTCATTTTCATTGTGTGCTAAATTGCAATGTCTGCACGGATAGTATTTCTCAGAGGATTGCTTATAGGGTTTTTGTTTGCTGTAGGGCACTGACTTTGATTTATTATATGTAGCTGCTGCTACAAAGTCTGTGCTTGTCAATGCACTCGTGAAACAGTGCTTGTTGGCTGTAAAATACCCTGAGCCACGACTCTCAATCTGCTTTACACTCTCACACTGACATTCCAATAGAAATTTCGAAAATGGTGGTGGGAGAGATGTAATAATTTTATCTCTCAATATCAGATCTTTCAATCTATCAAAACTTTCATTCACTTTAGCTGCTGACAGCCACTTTCTAAAAATATCCTGTACTACTGAGATGTAGTCAGAGAACGTTTGTGTGGGTTTAGGTGACAATTTACTAAACTGTTCTCTGTAGCCTGCTTCATCTAACAGGAAATGAGACATGATTTTAGACTTAATATAATGATAGTCCTTTCTCAGATCTTTGGGGATGGTCTCTATTACTTTCAGAGGTTCCCCAGAAAGACTTCTCATGTATATAATGTTCCATTCAGTGTCTGGGATTTGGTAATGCTCCATAATGCATTCAAAGTTTTGGGTGAAGGCTGCTATGCAGTCGCCCGGGGTGAAACGTTTAACGATCCCCTGGTACTTCTTGTACTGATTTTCTTTGTCTAATCTGTCAGACTTTCTAACCTCCTTCTCTGTTGATGTCTCAGCTTTCAGCTGTTCAATTTTCATTTGTGTTTCCAACTCTTCCCGTTTACTCTGGGCAATGATTTCAGCTTGTTTTAAAGCAGTCTCAGCTTCTATCTACTTAAGTTTTAAAGCAGCATCTGATTCAGCTTGTTTACTTCTGGCAGTCATCTCTGCCTGCTTTAAAGCACTGTCTCTTTCAGCTTCTGCCTTTTTGGCATCTAACTATGCCTGTTTCAAAGCACTATCTCTTTCAGCTTCTGCCTTTTTGGCATCTAACTCTGCCTGTTTCAAAGCACTATCTCTTTCAGCTTCTGCCTTTTTGGCATCTAACTCTGCCTGCTTCAAAGCCCTTTCGGCAGCTCTATCCTCACGTTCCCTAGCTTTTTCCTGCAATAGGATATATTCTGCATACTTTCTGTCACTCCAGTTATTCAATTCTTCACCAGACAACTTCAGCTTTAAACCCATTTCAATGAAATCATTCAAACTAGACATGATGAAATATGTCTGATGAAATATATACACAGAAAGTTAATTATGGTGTTAGTAGATCAATTTCAAAGGTTTGTACAATATTTACTAGTACAGCTTATGGCCCGACCTGCCTACCAAAGTATTAAGAAGAAAAATTTATACTCAAGTGTTTCTTAAAACTTGCGTCGGACAATGGCTGTTTTTTACTGCCCGGAAACACAATGGATCTTACTTCAGGTCGACAAAATTTGGAATTTACAATCAACAGGAACAGATGACACAAAAACCTGTTGTTTTTTGGAACGAAATAAATTAGGACTAATACAAAGTGTGGTGTATGCGATGTTACCTAAGTTTTTGAAGTTTTGTATGTCGTCAAGTATTCTTGTTAGTCGATCTGCCGTCTTTTCACCACAATCAACCACACACTTAACAACCTTTCCGAACTTTCCGCTTACACACACTACCGTTCACATCTATTTCACACTAACTTTCAAGATGGATGCCATCACGTTTGCACTTATTTAACACAGCACTTTTCTTATTTAATTGTTCAACTCCACTGAGGACGCTTATTTTACACAACGGTTCAAGCTGGACGTAGACCCCACGTCTAGGGGTATGATTCTCTGTTTGGGTGCGAGAGGTCCCGGGTTCAGATCCCGGACGAGCCCCCACGTTCGCACTTGTCAGGATCTTGCGGTAGCAAGACTCTGGCTCGTTGGCTGACAAGTGAGATACCAAATATTGTCACTTAACAACTCAATGTGACACAATGCAAACACTTTATTTGCGCATCTCGCGTTTCACAATTAATGCCTATCTCGCGCAATCACAAGTCATCATTACAATCAATACATGCAATCAATCAATACATCAATACATCAATACAGCAATACACTTACACTCTTACAGGCTAGCTCTCGAATCACGCTCAACATATAATTCAAAGCACACCGCATTCAAACGTCTGTCCTCTACGCTCTCCCAAGGCCTGTCTGACCAGCCGTTCAGCATTCGCGTCAGTCGGGGTGGAGTCCCCTTGCGTGCTACACACATTGCACGCTGTCTCCTGACTGACCAACCACGGCTTAACGTCGCTCAGACTTGAGCCTGGCTGGACTTCTCGGGCGTCGTCGAAGACGCCGCGTTGTAGCTAGCGAGCTTATCACTGCTCAGAGTTGAGTATGGCTGCAATTGTCTGGCGTTGGTACAGACAACGCGTTGCAACCTATGCGTGAGAATCTGACAACGCACCAACTATGACCAACGAAGATGATGTCAAGAACAAGTTCTATGAGGACCTGCACAATGTATTAACATCTGTTCCCAAAGGAGACAAACTTATACTACTTGGGGATTTCAATGCCAGAGTAGGCACGGACACCACCTCTTGGAGTGGCATTACTGGAAAGCATGGAGTCGGAAATTGTAACAGCAATGGACTCCTCCTCCTTCAGACATGTGCCGAAGATGATCTCCTGATTACGAACACAATTTTCCGTCTCCCCATGAGAAATAGGACAACATGGATGCACCAACGCTCGAAACACTGGAATCTCATTGACTATGTCATCGTCAGGAGGAGTGACAGACAAGACGTTCGAGTTACAAAATCCATGTGTGGTGCCGAATGTTGGACAGACCATCGTCTCATTGTCTCGAAAATAAACATTCACTCAGGCCACCACGGCGTCCTCAAGGGGTGAAAATGCAAAAAAAAAAAAAAAAAAGCTAAATGTCACCCGCCTAAACAGCAAGAAAATGCAGCAGTCGTTTGAAAATATACTGGAAGACCGCCTCAAGCCCAATGCTGCAGCTAAACAGGATACAGAAACAGAATGGAGAGCCCTAAAGGACATAATTTACACCACTGCTATGGAAATCCTGGGTCCAGCCCCCCGAAAGCATAAAGACTGGTTTGATGAAAATTCCGAAGACATCAACCAATTGCTGGCCGAGAAACATCTTCTCCTCAAGGCACATTTGAATGACCCGAAGTCAACATAAAAAAAGATGCCTTCAAGAACATTCAGAGGGTAGTGCTGCAGAAACTTCGGCACATGCGGGACTTCTGGCTCAGCAGCAAAGCTGGTGAAATTCAAGGCTTTGCTGACAGACATGATATGAAAAACTTCTACGACTCACTAAAAGCGGTCTATGGTCCTACATCACCAGGCATAGTTCCCCTCCTCAGTGCAGATGAGGGAACATTGGTCACCGATAAGAAAGAAATCCTTCAACGCTGGGCAGAGCATTTCAGCAACATCTTAAATGCAACTTCCTTCTTCGATGATGAAACCATCAACTGCCTTCCTCAAGTTCCCACCTATGAGACACTTGATGACCTGCCAACCATAGTGGAAGTAAACAAAGCCATCCAGCAACTCTCCATTGGCAAGGCACCTGGTCCTGACGACATACCAGCAGAGATATACAAGGCAGGTGGGCCGGTCCTAACAGAGCAGCTTCACCAAGTCTTTACAACCATAAAGGGAATCGCCAATCCTGTGACAACCACCGAGGCATCTCCTTGCTTTCAATTGCAGGGAAGATACTCGCCAGAATTCTTCTCAATCGCCTCACAGCCCATCTCGTTCAAAGTCTTCTTCCTGAGAGTCAATGTGGCTTCAAAAAAGAACGTGGAACTGTTGACATGATTTTCGCTGCAAGGCAGCTGCAAGGGGAATGTCAGGAACAGAACTGCGAAATGTTCGCCACTTTTATTGACCTTACCAAGGCTTTTGATACAGTCAGCAGAGAAGGACTGTGGAAGATTATGGCAAAATATGGCTGTCCACGAAAGTTTGTCCAAATAGTACGGCTATTTCATGATGGCATGCAGGCCATGTACAGGAAAATGGTGAACTGTCTGAACCCTTTCCTGTCACCAATGGAGTGAAGCAAGGATGTGTCCTGGCACCAACACTGTTCAACCTCATGTTTTCGGCCATGTTGATGAATGCCTTCGAGAACGATGACATTGGAATAGACATCAACTACCATATGGATGGAGAGTTATTCAATCTCAGAAGGCTGAAAGCTAACACCAAAATTAACAGCGACAACGTCAGAGAGCTCCTGTTTGCTGATGATTGCGCTCTATACGCCAACTCAGAGGCGGACATGCAACATAATGTTTCAGCTTACTGACATGCCTGTGCCAACTTTGGGCTCAATATCAACTTGGAGAAGACTGGTAAAATGGTCTACTATCTCCAGTTCGGCGTCGTCAATAAAGATTGATGGTACACCATGTGCACCTTGTGACATAATCTGTGTCTTCTTTTTGTTAATTGTTAAACCAAATCCAGAACAAGCATTGGAGAATGCAGATATTAGATGTTGTAATTCTTCCTCAGAGTGGGTCGTAATCGCAGCATCATCCGCAAAAAGCAACTCTCTGATTTGTACCCTGCTAATTTTGGTCTTGGCCTTCAATCTCTGAGCATTATAGAGGCCACCATCTGAGCGTGAGTGAATGTATATACCGTCATCCTGATCACGAAAGGCATATTTCATTAGAAGTGAAAAGTATATCCCAAAGAGGGTGGGGGATAGTACACAACCTTGCTTAACTCTACTCTTGATTTCAAACTCTTCTGAAGTTGAGCCATCAAACTTGATTATACCCTTCATGCCTGTGTGGAACGATTCCACAATGGACAGAAGAATTGGTGGGCAGCCAATCTTCTTTAGTGCTTTGAACAGACCCTCACGACTGACCAAATCGAATGCCTTTGTGAGGTCGATGAAGGCAATAAACAGTGGCTGATTTTGTTCCCGGCATTTTTCTTGCATCTGTCGCAATGAGAATATCATATCAATGGTAGACCGGTTCTGACGGAAGCCGAACTGGGATTCGGGGTAGACTTGATCTCCCATGACTTGAAGTCTGTGCAGGACAATTCTGGCAAATACTTTCCCAACAATACACAGAAGTGAGATACCCCTATAGTTGTTACAGTCGCTCCGATCTCCCTTGTTCTTGTACAGCGTTATGATGTTTGAATCTTTGAAATCCTGTGGTACTTGTCCTTCTCGCCAGCATAGCTCTATTAGCTGGTGGATCTGTAGAGCAATTGTGTCTTGCCCACTCCTGATTACCTCTATTGGAATCCCATCCTTACCTGGAGCCTTGCCAGATGCAAGCTCATTTATAGCACATTTAACTTCTGTTATAGTAGGAAGTGTGTCCAGGTGGTCAAGAGTTGGCAGGGCCTCTATGGCGTTGAGGGCATCATCCGCTAGCTTGGTCTCACTTGAGTAAAGCTCTAAATAGTGCTCGACCCATCTATCCATCTGCTATTTCTTATCAGTGATGATTTCTCCAGTCAAGGTTTTCAGCGGTGCACTTCTTTTGATCATTGGACCACAGGCTTTCTTTATCCCTTCATACATGCTTCTGGTGTTTCCCTTATTACTTGCGATTTGAATAGACTCACATAACTTGATCCAATAGTAATTCGCACACTGCCTGGCAGCCTTTTTTACATCCTTCCTCGCTTGCCTCAGCTCACTCAGAGTGTTACGCGTTGGTCTTTCCTTGTTTCTTAAGAGAGCTATCTTCTTTTTATCAATCAAGGGCTGCAGTATCTGGCTGTTTGCCGCAAACCAGTCCTGCCTCTTATGATCCACAGTGCCGTAAACCCCTACCGCTGTTTTATAAATAGTTTCCTTAAGTTTACTCCATTTATCATTTACTATACAATTTTCTGATGTATCATTGAAAGCGTCTTCAAGTTGCTGTTGAAATTCAAAGCACTTTCCAGGATCGTGAGTGTTAGTAATATTAATCCTGGGGCTAGACTTGTGTTTAGCTGTGTAGATTCTCTTTGGTCTCAGTCTAACCTTTGCAACAACCAAAGAATGATCTGTATCACAGTCAGCACTGTGGTAACTTCGAGTTAATGATGTATGGTTCAGATGTTGTCTCCGTGTGATAATGAAGTCCAGCTGATGCCAATGGCTGGATCTTGGATGTTTCCATGTGACCTTATGCATCTCTTTTGGTTTAAAAAAGGAGTTTGTAATACATAGGTCATTTCTAGTGCAATGCTCCAGCAGCCTTTGCCCATTATCATTCATGCGACCGATGTTGTATTTTCCAAGGCACACTGGCCATGAACTCGAGTCCTTGCCCACACGAGCATTGAAATCACCGAGCATATAAATGTAGTCGGATTTTGGAACTGCCTTAATCGCAGAGTCTAGCTGCTCATAGAACGTATCCTTCACATCATCAGAGGAAGCCATATGCAGTGAGAATGGTGGCAAATCCACAAGAGGTTGCCAAGCGCAGTGATAATAATCTTTCATTACCTCCAGCTGGGATATCAATCATTCCCAGTAGCGAATTCTTCACTGCAAAGCCCACACCATGTTGCCTTTTTTCTGCCTGCCCTCTTCCCTTCCAAAAAAAGGTGTAATTGTTTTCCCTGAGTGACCCTTCCTCAGCGAGGCGAGTCTCCTGCAGGCCAGCAATATCAATGTTAAGACGATTGAGTTCAGCATCAATCATAGCCGTTTTTCTCACATCGTCAATATTTGTCAAGTCAGTGGAAAATCCTGGACACATGGTTCTCACGTTCCTAGCCCCAAGCACCCATTGAAGCAGGCAGGCTGTGGCGGATCAGCACCCAATTGGCTGGGAGTTGCCCAGCTTGAGGCGGGCGGTAGCTGATCAGTGACACCTGTAGGTGTCTCCCACCGTCAGAGGCAACGCGTGGCGCCCCATGTCTACGCCAACTGACAAGGACTTATAACCCGTAACAGTTGCCTCTCGCTTTAATTCCGAGACCGGTTAAGACCAGGGATGGAGTTATTGCCTCTCCATAGCACAAAGCCTGGGCTAAAATAAAGAAACCATGTGTTGCCCATGCAGCATGATCCCTCTCTCGGCGTGCCTAGTTCACTCCAGAGGAAAGTTGACACCTATAATCTGGAACAAGACAAGCTGCAGAAGCTGCCGTATCAGCAAAGCAATGCTAACTGTCCGCCTATCGGAGCTTCGATCCTAGACCAGCTGCTAACCAAGGCTTCGGGCCTGGTCTGCCCTGCCATGACTTATTTTGTCTTTGGGTTGCATTTCCTCGCACCAGGATAAGGCTAGTACCCTCCCAATTGCGCTCTTCCGCCCGAAGCCGTTGGCACAATGTGGGGTGTCGGGTTTGGTAAGCGCCACCCAACATTCGGCGCTGACAGAAAGCAGGTAGTACCGTCTACTGTCATACGGTAGCTCAGTCATATCTGACTAAGACCTGACTCACAATAATAAAATCTAGTGCAGCTATAACCCCCACTTTAGTCCTGATTTCTTCATTTCTGATCATATCTCTTCTTGACACATTGAGTATTCTTCTCAGGAATCTCATATCTTTTGTTGTAATTTTTCTTTTCTCTTTTCTGTCATTGTCCAGGTTTGGCATTGGTAATATAGAGTTGGTAGGAAGATTGTGTTGTAAAGTGCTTTCTTAGTAGTTATTGATACATGTTTGTTCCTTAGTATTGGTGCCATCTGTCCAAGGTTTGCCTTATTGCATCTATTTTCGATCTCGTCTTCTGATTTGCCATTTGATGATATTATACTTCCCAGGTGCTTGAAACTCTTTACTTGTTTCAAGGGATGTTCGTTTAGGTGAATCGTTGTTGCTTTTTTTCTTTAGATATAGTCAATACGTCTGTTTTGCTTGCGCTAATATTCATGTTATGTTCCCTACACATTTCGTTTAGACTATTCATGTGGTCTAGTAATTCAGCTTCTGATTTTGCTATTAGTGCTTGGTCGTCCGCAAACAGGAGTTCTCTTATGGTTAGATTTGCAGATGGTTCTTCTTCTGTGTTCTGGTCACGGGGTGTTTTTGCGGTCTCTGTTTGGCTGGTTTCTTAACATATGTTATCTATATATTTTATAAACAAGAGAGGGGACAGGACACAACCTTGTCGTATTCCGGATCTTATGGTAAAGGGTTCTGAGTGTCCTCCAGTTTCTCTCACTATACATTCACTGTTTATAACGATGCAGAATACAATAGGCAAGCTGCTGGAGAAGGTAATTGCCAGGAAAATATCAAGCCAGCTAGAGATGCAAGGTGTTTTCCCACCTACCCTGGGTGGGTACCGTCCAAAAAGAGAAACCTGGACCAATGCAGCAGTTTTTGCCCATGATGTCTATGAAGGTTTCCACTCAGGCATTGAAACCTTTGCTGCAGCGATTGATCTTGAGGACGCGTACAACAGAGTACCATTGGATTTTTTAATGCTTCAGCTTCTTGAACTCAAAGTAAGTCCATTCCTCCTTAGTTGGATCGCTGCAGCCCTCTTCCAACGGAAAGTAGTTTTTAGATGTGGCAGTTGGACTTCGGAACCAACAACAATATATCCTGGCCAACCACAGGGATCACCATTATGTCCGGTACTGTTCAACGCCTACACAGTGAGAATCACCAGTGAGCAGATCACTGGACCTTTAAGGACATTGTCAAATGCCGATGATGTTTTAGTGTATCGTCAGGGTAAGGATAGAGAGCAGCTTGCTGTGGAACTATAAACCGAACTCATCGCATAAGTACTTGGTGTGATGAAGCTGGGGCAATGGTCAACCCAACAAAGGCAACAGTGACTTGGTTCTTGTTGAATAACCATATTGTCAACACTCCAACACCTACTGTAAAGCTCTGTTCAGAGACGGTGAAAAGAACGCAGGCAATGAATTACCTGGGGATACGGTTTGATCGAAGCCTTGTTTATAATGAGCACATAGACCAGCTAATAACAAAGGCCAAGCGGGGTTTGGCTGCGATGCGGGTGATGGCGGCAGCAAACTGTGAGCAGCGACATCTATGTCTTCTGTACGAGGGGCTGGTCAATCTGTTTTTGAGTGTGCAATGGCAATCCTGACTCTCAGTCGTAAGCAGATAGAAAGGATGGAAAGGATACAGAATGAAGCTATGCGCATTATTCTTGGATGTACAAGAGGTACAGCATGCAGGGCGATGCGCTACCTTCTTGATTTTCCAACCATTGAAGAGAGAATACAAGTTTGCAGAGCACGCGCCTACCTCAGAGTTAACGCAAACACACAACATCCACTGCATAGTGAAATTATGAAGGTGAAGGGCAGCATGTTAAAAAGAGGACGGTCGTGGATGGGTCAAGCCGAAGACATTCTTCAACAGGTGTGTTCACTTGATACTTAGAACCAGGCGAGGAGTGGATACATGTGCCAACAGATTTCTGCACATCCTTTTCAGTTTGCATCCAACTAGATAGAAAATGCAGACAAGAAAATCCGGCTGCTGTGGAGGCTGAAGTACAAGCATTGATTTCCGAGAATTCGCTAGACGGTGATGCTGTCATCTACACAGATGGGTCGGTCGTCCGACATGTGAGAAGCTCATAGGCCTTTACGGCTCTGGCCGGAGGGAGAATTGTGAAGGAGGACTCTGGGGCTTTCACTGAAACCACAAGTAGCCTGACTATGGAGGTCATGGCAGTAAGTAAAGCAATAACATGGCTCGAGACACAGACATTCACTAGGGCATGTTTCCTTAGCGACTCAATGAACATGATCAAGAGGATAGAGGAGGGGTCGATCCGAAGAGAATGGTTGCTGCCTCTGGAGCGGTCTCGGCTGGCAAAGATTAGTTTCATCTTCGTGCCAGGGCATGTGGGAGTACAAGGAAATAAGCGGGCTGATAAGCTCGCAGGTAAGGCTACGGTGGAGGGCGGACGCGCCATTGACCAGGCTGACATTCTAAATGCTCTACGAGAAGTAAGACTTTTGAATGAACCAAGTGATGACTGCGAATCTACAACCATGGTCAGACTGCGAGAACAGTAAATTAAAAGAGGGGTGGCCAAACAAGAACACTACGCAGGGAGCGAAAGAAGATTGATAAACCAACACAGAACTGGTGTCGTTAGCCGCTACACGCTGCGGGATTTGCTGAGGAGGGGATCCGAGCACTTATGGACTGAATGGTTCGATGTGCAATGAGGATGATCTTTCGACTAACTAACTATGCATTCACTGTTGTTGTATAAGCTTCTACATAGGTTTGTTCGATGTGTACTCACTCCATATTGTTTAAGGATTTCCCACAGCTTGTTTCTATCTACTCTATCAAATGCCTTTTCTTGGTTGACAAAGGCTAAGTAGAGTGTTTCATTGAATTTACTTGATTTTTCTATAAGTTGTCTAAGAGCGAAAATGGCATCTGTGCATCCTTTCTTTTTCCTAAATCCAAGTTGTGTTTCGCTTAGCTGAGGTTCTATAATAGTTCGTAGTGTTTTCTCAAGAACTTTGCAAAATATTTTCCCAGTATGACTCAACAGTGAAATGCCTCTATATTGTGTGCAGTCTCTTTTGCTGCCTTTGTTTTTCCAAATTGGGATACTTATGGCGTTTCCCCAGTCTCGTGGTGTCTGTTGTTCTACCCAAACGTGGTTGAATAGTCTATGCAGCCATGCTGTTCCTACTTCTCTTGATGCTTTAATTAGTTCATTTGGTATTTCATCTTGTCCTGGTGATTTGTTCAATGGGGCTAATCTGATGGCTTCTATAATTTCTTCTTTCAGTATGTCTGGTTGTAGTTCTTCCGTGACATCTGTGTCGGTTTCTTGAATTCCTGTGACATCTGATGGGGTGTTGAGAAGTTGTTCGAAGTACTGTTTCCATCTTATTAGGATTTGTTTTTGTTCACTTATTGGTTCTCCATTTTCGCTGTTAATTATTTCATTTGGGTCAAAGGGTTCTCCTCTGGTTCTCATTGTACTTATCTTTTATAGTTTCCTCCTTGTAGTTTTTATTTAGGGTTTCTCCATACTCCTCCCAGTCTTTTTGTTTTTCTCTCTTTACTATTCTATTCACAGGTCTTCTCACTATTCTATATTCTATGTAATCACATTCCTGTTTGTCCTTCAACCATCTTTTACATTTTTCCTCTTTGTCTTTTACAGCTTTCTTTACCTCTGCGTTCCATTAACTTTTTATTTTCTTTATCCGTGTTTTGCGTTTTTTCGTGGTTCCACAAGTTAGTTTTGCAGTATTTAAGAATGATTGATTTGAAAATCTCCCATACTTCTTCTACTTTTTTTCTGTCTATAGGAAATTTTACAAAGATTTCAGTTATTTCTTTTTCATAATTTTCCCTTACTGTCTCGTCTTTGAGGTTTTTTACGTTTACTGATTCGCATGGCATGTATTTTCTTTGCTTTCTTCTTTTGATGGTTCTTATTGTGGCAATGACTGCTTTGTGGTCTGTGTTTATACTTTAGTTGGGCACTGCCCTTGCATCTAATATATTTCTTTTTCTATTATTTCTTGTTAATAGAAAATCAATTTGGCTTTTAGTAACTAACTCTTTCCATTTTTACCAGGTCAATATGTGTGTGTCTTTGTGTTTATAAAATGTGTTTGTTATATAGAGGTCGTGTTGGCCGCATAGCTCTCAGTCTACTTCCGTTATCATGAAAATCAATACAATGTGTGATGTCTCAGAAATAAAAAAGAACTAATTAATGGCTATGGTCTCTTACAAATAACACATCTTGAAACATTTAGTAGACGAAGTGAGCACCCAAGACTCCTGGCAGCTGGTTAAAAACACTTGGCAAAAATCGTGTATAGAAATCCTTGGAAAAACGGACAGATAGGCATAAAACCTCCAGAAACACTTAAGAAAATAGAAGAAAGAAACAATTTAAAACGCGAATTTAACTTATATCAAATCCAGAGCTGCTAAAATCAGAGCCTAGAAAACATAAACCTAAGTTAATAAACATTTTAGGGAGTGGATAAGGGCGGATTTTTTTTTTATCGTTCCCTTTGAACCCTAGCGTAGTCCACGCTGGACTGATTTTTGTGCGTAGGCTAACTTTCCCTATTATTTTCCCATTTCTATTTTTGATCTTTTTTTTTTCCGGTACAATGGCGACAAAATGACGCGTTACTTTTCGGGGGGACGCTATTTAGTGTTTTCCTATGGATTTCGTATGATTTCCTATGGATTTTCTGTGAATAGTGTTTTCCTGTGGATTATGTGATGTTATTTTGTGTTCTTTTATTGGAAGTTTTCAAAAGAAGCCACGGAAGGCAGATGGTGGATGAAATTTTGAGGGCAGCCGACAGATATTTGTTGGTCATGGTCTCGAGTTCACGACGGCAGGCAGAGGAGCTCTTCTTGAGTCAATGGCTGCGGTCTCCGACCAGTACGGTCACTGCCATAGAGGAAAGCAACGGCAAACTACCTCTTTAAAAGTGCCTAGTATATCATGATTCGCTTAAAGACTGATCATCGCAAGACAACGACAGCGACGTTAAAATTAGCAGCATGGAACGTTCGGACGTTAAACGACGACGAAAAATTAGAGAACATAAAACAAGAAATTGAAAGGGAAAAAATTAATATTTTAGGTATGTGCGAAACGAGATGGACAGGATCAGGCATCACGATAGCTGAAGATTTCAAGATTATTTATTCTGGAGCTGAAGATCGTCATAGGGGAGTGGCAATTATTTTGGACCGGAAAACATCAAAATCTGTTCAAGGATATTGGGCCGTGTCGGACAGAGTTCTACTAGTTAAATTAAGTGGCAGACCTTTTAGCATAAATATTATTCAAGTATATGCTCCAACAGGAGAATCCAGTGAAGATAGTGTAGAAGAATTTTATAATGACATAGAGTCTGCCTTAAAGAAATGTAAAAATTCAGAAATAAACATCATAATGGGGGACTTCAATGCAAAAGTAGGAAATCAAGGGGATAGATACACAGTAGGAAACTATGGTTTAGGAGAGAGAAATGAAAGAGGATACAGACTCGTGGAGTGGGCAAAGGAACAGGAAATGATTGTAGGAAACACCTGGTTTAAGCAACACCCTAGAAGATTATGGACATGGAGGAGTCCTGATAGCAGGATTAGAAACCGGATTGACTACATTCTCATTAGCAGAAGATTTAGAAACGCGCTAACAGTAGCAAAAACAGTTCCCAGTGCTGATTGTTATAGTGACCACAGATTACTCACAGGAACATTGAGGATAAAGTTGAAGAAAGTCAAGAATATAACAGGAAACACTAAATATGATTTGTGTACATGGAGTAATGACAAGGAAATACAAAACAAATTCAACATAGAAGTACAGAACAGATTTGAAATATTGTCTGATCTAGAGATATTATTCCAGGATGTGGATGATCAATGGGAAACGTTGAAGAATTCAATCAATGTGGCTGCAGAAACAACTATTCCAAAATTAAAGAAGGTGGGTCGTAAGAAATGGATGACTGAAGAAATTTTACACCTCATGGAAACAAGAAGACTCAACAAAAATAATTCTGTCAAATATGAAGAAATTCACAGACAAGTCAGAATATTATGTAAGGAGGCAAAAGAATCATGGCTTGAGGAAAAGTGCTTAGAAATTGAAAACCAACACAACAGTCAAAATACCAAATTAGTGCACAAAAGAATTCAGGAACTTACTAATAAAAGAACAAGTACATCAACAGGGTATCTAAAAACTAAAGATGGCAAAATCATAATAGAAAAAGACCAGATTTTACATGCATGGACAGATTATGTGAAACACCTTTATGATGATAACAGAGACGAACAGTATGATATTAGATTTAATAATGAAGGACCGCCAATTTTGGAGATGGAGGTTCGAAATGTTCTTAAACATATGAAAGCTGGCAAGGCCCCCGGTGCAGATAACATCACAACAGAAATGATTAAAGCTTAAGAAGAATTTGGACTAGAGCAAGTCACCAGACTGCTGAACATATTATATGATACTGGAGATATACCTCCTGAATTATGAAACTCTGTATTTATTGCAATTCCAAAGAAATCAGGAACCTTGGAATGTGATCAACATAGAACAATTCGTATAATGAGTCACATCACAAAGATTTTGCTAAGAATTATCATGTAAAGAGTGAGGAAGAAGATACAACCTGAAATAGGGGAAGAACAATGTGGGTTTGTAGAAGGAAAGGGTACAGTAAATGTTGTGTATATGCTGCGAACAGTTACTGAACGTGCTATAAAGTAAACAAGGATATACATCTTTGCTTTATTGACTATACAAAGGCTTTTGATAGAGTTAGACATGTCAACATGGTGGATATGCTTGCAGATCTACAAATTGATGGGAAAGACATTAGACTTATAAAAAACATATATTGGAAACAACAAGCTGTAATAAGGATTGATAATGAAGTGGGATAGTATCAGCCAATTAAGAGAGGTGTTAGGCAGGGATGTGTGATGTCTTCAGATCGTTTTTCCCTATACAGTGAAAATATTTTCAGAAATGTAGATGATAGAAATGGAATCAGCATTGGAGGATTAAACATCAATAACATTAGATATGCAGTTGATACAGTATTAATTGCAGACAATGCGCAGGACCTGCAACAATTAGTAGATGTGGTTGTTGTACACAGTGGGCAACTGGGGTTAGAATTAAATTGTAAAAAGACTCAGGTTATGGTCGTCACTAGGAAGGAAGAAGTGCCACAATGTAATATACAAGTAAATGGAAATATTCTTCAACAAGTGAATCGGTACAATTATCTTGGAACAGTCGTAACATCTAACGGGAGATGCCTTGAAGAGATTAAAATAAGAATCGCCATGGCGAAAGTAGTGCCATGGCGAAAGTAGCCTTTAGCAAGATGAAAAACATTCTGACCAACAAAAAGATGTCAATTGAAACGAGAAAAAGAGTGCTGAGGGGATACATAAAGCCTGTTCTTTTGTATGGATGTGAAACTTGGACAATGAGCAGTCAAGCTAAATAACATCTGATGGCTGCAGAAATGTGGTTTCTGAGGAAAATGCAAAGAATACCATGGACAGACAGAAAAACCAATGACCAAGTACTACAGGAAACAAATGAACATCGTAAAATGATTAGAGAAATTTGACGTAGACAGTCAAAATTCTTTGGACATGTTATGAGAAGAAATGGATTGGAGAACTTGGTGACAACTGGCAAGATCGAAGGGAACAGACCAAGACAAGAGGAAGACCGAGAGGAAAATACCTGGATGGCTTGGCCACATGCCATGGACGAGACAGGAACACTGAGCTGATCCACGACACTGGTGATCGAGTGAAATGGCGAGTCATGACCGCCCACGCTTTCCGGCATGGCACATGATTGATTGATTTTTGATCAGTTCGTTTGGTAGATTATATTTTAAATATTGAGCACAACCCACTACTGGCAACGCCGATTGCATTCCAGCACGAACCTAAGGCCTATCCACGTCATGGAAGCACTATACTCGAGTTTCGCCCTCGTTTGAGCTCGTCAGTAGTGCATATCCCTGACCGGATCCGGAAACAAGCCCCGGATCACGCGTGTGAAGCGGGTGTGTAACCACGCGGCACACACTGGACACGCCAAATTATCACACCGGAATACCACAACGCTACCCATTGTAGGCTATGCTCAAGATCTTGAGCATAGCCTACAATGGGTAGCGTTGTGGTATTCCGGTGTGATAATTTGGCGTGTCCAGTGTGTGCCGCGTGGTTACACACCCGCTTCACACGCGTGATCCGGGGCTTGTTTCCGGATCCGGTCAGGGATATGCACTACTGACGAGCTCAAACGAGGGCGAAACTCGAGTATAGTGCTTCCATGACGTGGATAGGCCTTAGGTTCGTGCTGGAATGCAATCGGCGTTGCCAGTAGTGGGTTGTGCTCAATATTTAAATTTCAAATCCCGAAACAACCAAATAATCAGATTATATTTTCCTGCTATTTCCCTTAAGTGCTACTGTAATGGTCTCTGAGGTTTCTTTTCACTGCTGTTTTCTCTGTTGTAATCTAAACACTTATCGGCACTAGATAGTGTCATTCCATGTGATTGTACAATGTCTTTGATGTCGTCAACCCATTTTCTTCTTGGACGTCCCCTTGGTCTCGTCACAGATGATCTTTGATGTAAGGCCAGTCATGGTAGTTGACGGTGTTGCATTCTAACGACATGGCCAAACCACTTGATCTTCTGTCTTTCAATAAATGTGGCACAAGGTGTTGATCCCACTTTCTGAAAACAGCATTTCTTACTCGGTCTCGGATTGTTAAGTTGGCAGCTTTCCTCAGGCATCTCATCTCGCAGGTGTTGACTTTGCGAGAGTGTGATTTGGATAAAGTCCAGGTTTGAGATTGATAGCATAGGGTTGGTGTGAATATGCTGTTTATTATCTGTCGTTTTGCGGACATGGGTATATTTTGATGTTTCGGTAAGGGTGATAGTTGATATGTAAGTGCACTAGCTTTTTGACATCTGATTTCGATTTCTCTGTCCAATCTGCCGTCTTCTGTGATCATACTTATAAGATAATTGAATTCTTTAACTTGTTTCAGAGTTGTGCTATTTATCTGTATACTTAGTGGATTAGGCGATCTGCTAACTTGCATTACTTCGGTTTTGGCTGTGTTCATACTCATATTGTAACAGCTGCATGTTGAACTCAGATTATTAATATGATTTTGTAGTCTGCCCTCATCGCTTTAAAACAGGCACTGATCGTCTGCAATTAGAAGTTCATTTATTTCCTGTGAATCAGTTGCTTCATCTGGAGTAAATAATTCTAAATTTTCTGAATCTGTTCTGTCAAGGTTTGCTTCTTTGAATATTCTGTCCATGTAGATATTAAATAGCAGAGGAAAGAGCACACATCCCTGCCTCACTCCTGTATTGACTGTGAACATATCTGATATACCTTCTTGTGATTTTACTGCACTTTGGCTCGAGTGGTACATGGCTATGATGTTTTCTAGCAATTGCCCTTGTATCTCATAGTCTTCAAGAATGGTCCATAATCTGTATCTGTCTACTCTATCGAAAGCCTTTTCCTGATCTACAAACACAACATTCTGCTGGTCACTATATTCGATAGTTTTTTCACATACTTGTCTAAGTGTAAATAGTGCATCAGTGCAACAGTGCATCAAACAATGCCTCTTAATTTATAAGTTCATTATTTGAAGACCTTATAGTTCCCATCATCGATCATAATTATAGGGTATTTCATAGACATTTTGCTTATGATGTTAGTTTATTATTGCTAGCCGTTCTTGTACTGTTTTCAGGCTTACTTCCTCTGTTTACAGTCTAATCGATTCTCAGGAATTCATAAAATTTGCAATTAGAAAACAACACACACCCCCCCCCCCCCCACCAATCACCCCTAAGCGCATGATGCAAAGATTTGGTACGTGTTTGACGGATATATCCCGTCTATGTGGCCATTGCCAGCCGAGCTCTCGATAACTTGTCAATGTATGTGTGTGTTTCTGGGGTTTAGAGGTCAGGAGATATTTCTAAAATAATACTGTTATTGCAAAACTGTTATGTTTCCAGAAATATGACATATATATTAGTAAATGTGTGGGAACCGCGGCAGCGCAGTGGTCAGCTGGTTTGCTTGTTGGCCCAGTAGCCGCGGGGTTGACCTTTCGAAGAAGTGGCAATGTTTTAATTCACCGGGGCTCCCAGTCGACAAGCTTAACATGGGTACCAGGAAATGATCTGGGAAATAAAGGTGTGGTACTGACCAGGTCACCCAACGAATGTAGACTGGTCTACACAAATGCCGGTCTAGGATCAAATACGGTACAATGCGCCTGAAAGCGTTGAGCAGGGTCCTTACTTTGCTTACTTTATAGTAAAAGTAATCATGTAACTCTGTAGTCTATGAACGCATGATTAACATGACTATTCAAATATTTTGTACGTGCTTGATTGTGGGTACACATACGCATGTTGATTTCTTTTGAGTAAGTACGTTTTTTTTTTTTTTTGTTCTGCGCCATAATGTGAAAAATAAACAAATATACGGGCTTCAGCCAGCAATAGTGTATGGTTCGCACCTGTTACCTGTTACAGAGGCACATAATGGAAGTAAAACAGTTAAAGTTAGTTTCATATCCTTTACAGGACGTTGCAGTCAACATCAGCATTTTTTGCTGTTGTGATGTCTTATCAAGTTTACGCTTAGTAGTTTGCCATTGCTTTCTGAACGACCGGCATCCATACCATTTCATAACAAACCAACGCAACGCGGTCTGCTGCCAAATCGCGCACAGCTGTGTTTCGAACGCGGTTATGCGGGATCATGAACTGCGTCTGTATCTTCATCGCCACGAAGCCGGTAAGGAAAGTAAGAATAGGACAAATGTAACCATTCATGCATGTCGCAAGAGGCGACTAAGTCGGATTGCGTGAGACGGCTCCATTAGAAAACTGTAGCTGCAAAAACAAGCCTCTAGTTGAGTTGCGCTGAATTATGGGACGAAAGAAGAATAGAATACCTCATTATCTCAATGGGGGTATCCTAGTGCATTGCAAGATGACTTTCATCCCATAGTTTTCAATAAGCCTCAGACCGTCACATTATAGGCCTCATGACGTGATTATTTATGCTGGTCTTATAGTCGATTACAGTCATGATCGATTGATTGCACGACACGATCAACAATCTCTGCTTCAGCTGGGCTGCGGCCATTGTTCTTATTGCAGCCAGTGCACGCTCACATCTTCTCATGGTTTGTTAGACATGGTATGTGAGCCCGTCATCATCATGTGCCTTGTCGATAAGTGCGGGCGTTCATGTTTCGCCATCTCACACGATTATCAGCGTCGTGGATCAACTCTATATTTTTGTCTCGACCATACCATGTTTCCAATGCATTCTGTTATTTACTTATCTGCCTTCCCCTCGTTCTTTTCGCCTCAATCTTGCCAGTTGTCACTAAGTTCCTTAGTTTATTTCTTTGCATAACGTGCCAAAAAAAAAAAAAAAAAAAAAAAAAAAACTGTCTACGTCTAATTTCTCTACTCAGTTTATTGTTTTCATGTATTTCTTGTAGGACAAGCTCATCGGTTTTTCTGTCTGTTCATGGTATTCTTTGCATTTTCCTCAGAAACCACATTTTCCCTGCCATTAGATGTTTTTCAGCTTGTCTGCTCATTGTACAGGCATCACATCCATACAAAAGTATAGGTTCTATGTAGACCTTCAACACCCTTTTTCTGGTTGCAATTGACATCATTTTATTGGTGAGTATGTTTTCCATCTTGCAATAAGCAACCTATGCGATAGCTATTCTTGGTCTAATCTCTTCAAGACGCCTTCCATCAGATGTTAGGTCAGATAAATAGTTGTGCCGATTCACTTGTCTAAGAATATTCCCATTTACTTGTATATTACATTGTGGTATTTCTTTCTTCTTAGTGACGACCATAATCTGTGTCTTCTTAGAATCTCATTCTAGCCGTAATTGTTCAATGTGTACAATAACCGCATATTCCAAATGTTGCATACCATGTTCGTTGTCTGCAATCAATACTGCATCATCTGCATATCTAATATTATTGATTAATGGCGATTCCTCTAAATTTCTCATAATATTTCCATTGTATAGGGAAAAATATCTGAAGACATTACACATCCGAGTTGAACTCCTCTCTTAGTAGGCTAATATTGACCTATTTCATTATCAATCATTATGGCAGCTTGTTTTTTTCCCCCAATATATGTTTTTACAAGTCTAAGGTCTTTCCTTATGTAAGCTACAGGCTGCGAAGGATTTTCGAGGTCACTGAAGTTTGTTAGTCTGCTGTCACGGTGATCAAGTTTTCCTGTGTCCTCACATCACTGAAAGACTACCTGCAATGTAAGCTGACTATCTCTACACATGTCTGTCTCTATAAATCCACTCTATAAATGAACATGTCAGATCCTGCCCAGATCCCATTTTCTGTATCTTGGCCACGAAGGATTAAGCCAGGAATGCTTCGTGTAGAGTGGCATGTGTCAATTCGAAAATCAAATACCGGGAACATGCGTTCGATCATTTCCTTAGGACAAGCTGCATTGTTGGGACACTAACTGGCTGACAGACTGGCTGGGTCGGCGCCGCTGTGTGGCGTATTGATGATAATTATGGCGTGGATGAACACACAAATCATTATGGCTTGGAGAGAATGGTGTTCAAGGAGTGACAAGATGCTCTGGCCGACACTCAGTACTCCGACGAAAGGTCAAACGTGCACATAAACAGACTGTAGCTGATACCATTAATGTTGGGACTATTCGCAGGCTTGTTAAAGATGAGAACGATGGGCGTGTGAAAATGTCCCGGGTGCTGAGATATCGGTTCACGATTCCAGTCAACTCAACTCACATTGCAGTTGCTAAATAGTACAGATGACAGCGGGGAACTTTGTGGTGTCACCCTTATGCGCACTGGCTCTGATGCCAATGTTGCCAGTAGGAGAGCAGCTGATCTCTCCACACAGGTGGCTACTATGCAGCATCCTAGCTATGAGTTGTCTCCATAATCTACTAAAGAAGATATTAATTTTGCAATATTTACACTGTTGTAAGCATCCGTCATAGTGGTATTGCGACAGTTGTTACCTGCTTGTTTTGGCATCCATCATAAACAGCATTTTCCTAGGTCTTCTTTACTGGTCACTAGCTTAAAAAGGTATCTATCTGGTTGTATCCCTGCATCTTCCAAATTTGAGATTATAAATATGTTTTCGAGTAGTTTGTCATATACGTTTATCAGTGTAATAATTTCATAACTGCATGGCTTCGTGGGGGGAGGGGGGGGGGATTCCTGAGTTTAGAGAGCTGCTGTATGTCTTGGACATGTTGATCTTCTTGTTATATTTTTCGCACACTATAAATAATGTATATATATATATATGTATATATATATATATACGCTTTGAACAATTTTGTTCGTCATACAACCATATTATAACTGAAGTGCACAACGAGAACATCTGAATGAACGACACAGAACTGGATAAGAAAGGGGAAAAATAATAAAAATTACAGAATAAGAGGCTGAGACAGAGCATAAGTCTAAAGCTAATCCTGCAGCATGGAGCATATACTGCCTGAGATAGGGTATCACTAGCCTCATCGCATGAGAAGAAGTAGTGCCGAACTGAAGCTTCTTGCAAACAACTTTCTGACTGACGTTAGCCTCTAATCGATGCGTTAAGAAGTGTTGCCGTCAGATCTTGTTACTACGTCTTCGATTTCAGATAATCACCTCTACTCAGCCCACAATGTTTTTCCTGCACAGCCGCCTGTCAAACTGGCTAATGTTTGTCTGAGTTTCTGCTTTTCTTGACATAACCTATTTGCTGCCCGACCTTTGTTTGATAAAGTGCGCCAAACATTTTACTTTAAAATATTTCACGTGTTTATATTTCAAACATTCCAGCCACATGTCGGAAACCACGGAATTGGCTGAGAAGCTTGATGGCTAAAATTTGTTATTTCAACGTATAGATATTTAGTTTAAATTATCACATGTCTTATTCCCTCGCCAACCCCCTCCCCACCCCTCTCTCATCACCCCCCCCCCCCACACACACACACACACACACCTTAGACCACGGAAAGAAGGCCCATATGTGAGCATAAAAATACGTAACATCGACACTCATTACAATATGCAAATGACACCTTGCAACTGCTGAGTAACAGTTTGTGTCAGACTGCATTAAATAAAATGTAGGAGCTCTCAAAAATCAACATAACTAAGGGAAAATGTGTCCTTACAGTCACTAATAAGTACCAGGTACTGCAACAGTTAATATAGGAAGTGAGTATGGAAGCCGCTAGTAGCATTTAAAAGCATTTGAAACAAATCAATGCAAGGATGTCCTGGGGGGGGGGGGGGGGGGAGAAGAACATAAATGCACGAATAACGCGGAAACTATTTAAAACGTAGAAGAAAACAAAGTAATATAGCGGTTATGATAATAGCAATACCAGAGCTACGATTGCAAGAGTTTATGAAAAATACGCAGACGCTCATTTTAAAACCGCTGGGAAATGGATATGGGCAAATAAAAAGCAACAATTAGTTGGTCTAACTCAGTGGTTCTCAACCTGTTTTGGCCCACGCATCCTTTCACTATATGTCAGAATGTCCTTTTTCCCCTTTCCAAAATTGTCAGCCTCAAAAAGTGCATTCAAAATAACATGCCTATAATACTGAAGATTCTTATTTTCTTCCACATGTGTACATAACCTTTTAGTTTTGTACATTTAATGACAAATGAATATGCTGATGGATATTAAATCTTAAATAAAATAATTTTTTTTATATTCACAATATTTTATTAACACACCAAATAATCATACTACAATTTTTTTTAAAAGTTGAAACGTTACAGAATTGTAACTTAATACACTACACCAGAATGCAGAAAATTGTGCTTCATCACACAAAACCCTCAACAGAAATCTAGAAGTTGTAGATTTATAATTAACTTCATTCAAATGAAGATTGTAAATAATGAGAACACTGTGATTGTTTGTTTTTTTTCCTCAGAAATTCTTAAATACGCGGAGGAGTGCTTGAAAGGGCACAATGGAGATCAACATCTAATCTATTACGTCGTTTCGTTTTTATTTCCAAGATAGCTGAAAAGTTTGACTCACACAGATATTATGACACAAATGGAAGCAATGCACGGATTGCTTTTTCTGCCACTTTTGGGTAGGAATTGCACATCAAAGGACAAAATTCCGAGATTGGTTTCTCACACAACACATCTATTGCTCCCAGATCAGATTTCAGCTTCAGAAATTCACCTTGACAATCATCAGAAACTTTTTCAACTGAAAATTTGAATGGGTTTCACACAAAATCCAATCATCATCACTAATTCGGGAAAATATCGCTAAAATTCATTTTCTAGTGCTGTCAAATGCTGCAAAATTTTGCAAATTGTGGAAGTACTTGGTCCTTGACATCACCAACCAGAATAAATGAGAGCTTCTCAAACATTGAAAAATTTTTCACATTGACCTTTCTATTCAAATTTTCCAGCTTGCTCATTAAAGCTATCAAGACGTCAACAAATTGTATTATATATGTATTTCTTCCTTGCATCTGAAGATTGAGTTTATTCGGCTGCTAAAAAATATCAACTAAATAGGCAAGGCGCATGATCCACTCCTCATCATCCAGCCACGCAAAATATTACTTCATCTTACCCTGAACTTCAAACAATAATTTGAGCTCGAGTCTTAGCTCATATACCCCCGCTACATTTCCTCTTGACAGCCATCGAACATTTGTCTTGAAAAGAAGCAAATGGTGGCTTGCATTCATGTCAATGCATAACTGCTTGAAAAGACGTGAGCTGAGAGCGCCTCCTATTACAACATTCACTGTCTTAACGAACGATTTTATCCAAAAACTTCCCCAGTGGAGCTGGAAGTGTTTTTGAAGCCAGTGCCTGAAGATGGATCATGCAACGAATGCCTTTCATTTTGGGGGCATATGTCTTCACACTAACTTGAAATCCTGATTGATTGATTGATTGATTGATTTAGGAATCGACATCACAGCATTTAGGGCATTCCCATAAGTGCTCCGTCCCCATCCTCAGTCACTAACTTGAAATCCTGATTTGGTCATTAACTTAGCTGGTTGATCTGTACAGCACCCACACATATTATCCCACAAAATATTTTCTGATTCAAGGAAAGATGAAACCTTTTCCAAAATATCACAGGCCTTGGTAGTTGTTTTAACAGGAGAACAAAAAAGGAAGATCTTCTTTAAATGATCCTGAATGTACATACTTTGCAAACACCATTAACTAAGAACACGATGCCACATCAGTCGATTCATAAATTTGAATTAAATAGAGCCCATATGCTGCAGACTTGATCTCTTGCACAACTTGATCCTTGATGTCTATGGTCGTATCGCTGATCCTCTTATGAACAGTATCGTTTGATAGTGAAACCGCTGCAAGTTGTTTCTCTAATCCACTTCCCAACACAATTTCCACCATTTTGAGACAACAAGGTTTGATCAAAGTTTCTCTCCTTGTGTTGAGGATGAAATTCAACAAATGTTGCTTCAAATATGACAGTTTCATAGACCCATTTGACAAACTTTTACCACAAATAACAAATTGAGGTCGTCCTTCACCGTTTATGATGATAAAAGTGAATCCATGCAGACTATATGAATGATCATACTTTCTTCTTCTTCTTCTTCGTCTTCTTCTTCTTCTTCTTCTTCTTCTTCTTCTTCTTCTTCTTCTTCTTCTTCTTCTTCTTCTTCTTCTTCTTCTTCTTCTTCTTCTTCTTCTTCTTTTAACTCATCATAGGCTTCAGATTCTGTAAATACAAAAGGGAAAAGCCAAGAACAACTAAACATAAAATAATTTGACACATTAAAAAAGAGTAATATTTATTCATTTTATATTCCACAATATGGTTGGCATCAAGAAGTAAGGCGATTGTCCTGAACCTGCCGGCACTTTTACACTTTATTTACAACCTTGGTAAGCCCAACGCGTACAGACATACGTCTTCTGGCTTAAAACGCTACACAAACAAGCTCTAATGCCACGGATAAGCTCATTGTTTATTGTCAGTAATAAAATACTACTTTCACCATACGTTTAGACATAAACATTCCGGAACAATAACAAATGTCCCTTACTACTCTATCAAATCTACAACGACTCAAAACATTCTGCTTTCACATATAACAGAATTCTTCTCAATCACCTTACGGCCCATCTCAATCAAGGTCTTCTTCTTGAGAGTCAATGTGGCTTCAGAAAAGAACGAGGAACTGTTGACATGATTTTCGCTGTAAGGCAGCTGCAAGAGAAATGTCAGGAACACAACTCTGAAATGTTCACCATTTTCATTGACCTTACCAAGGCTTTTGATACAGTCAGCAGAGAAGGACTGTGGAAGATTATGGCGAAATATGGCTGTCCACGAAAGTTTGTCCAAATAGTGCGGCTATTTCATGATGGTATGAAGGTAAGAGTACAGGAAAATGGTGAACTGTCTGAGCCCTTTCCCGTCACCGATGGAGTGAAGCAAGGATGTATGCTGGTACCAACACTGTTCAACCTCATGTTTTCAGCTATGTGACGAATGAATGCCTTCGAGAACAATGACGTTGGAATAGACATCAACTACCGCATGGATGGAAAATTGTTCAATCTCAGAAGGCTGAAAGCCAAAACCAAAACTAACAGCGACACCGTCAGAGAACTGCTGTTTGCTGATGATTGCGCTCTATATGCCAAATCAGAGGCAGACATGCAACACAATGCCAACTTTGGGCTCAATATCAACTTGGAGAAGACTGTAGTTATGTATCAGCCAGATCCAGGGAATAATCACACCATGCTGAATATCAAGGTGAACGGTCATAGACTAAGTGTTGTGGACAAGTTCACCTATCTTGGCAGCACTGTGTCACAATCTGCCACAATTGATGACGAAGTGAAAGCAAGAATCTCCAAGGCCTGCGCGGCCTTTGGCAGACTGTACAAGAATGTATGGGACATAAATGGAATAAGCCTGCAAACAAATTTGAAAGTCTATAAAGCAGTTGTATTATCCACACCTCTATATGCTTGTGAAACATGGACTGTTTATCAGCGACACGCTAGGAAATTAAACCACTTCCACATAGGCTGTCTTAGGAAGCTATTGAAGATTAAATGGTAAGACAAGATCCCCGGCACTGAAGTTCTAGAAAAAGCGTCCATGCTCAGTATCCACACTCTACTAATGAAGAATCAGATTCTCTGGGCTGGTCACTTAACTCGTATGCCATATCAGAGGCTCCCTAAACGAATTTTTTTGCGGCGAGCTGCATTGTGGTAAACGCTCCCAAGGCGGCCAGAGGAAACGCTTTAAAGGCACTCTGAAAATATCACTGAAAGCTTTTGGAATTCATCTTGACACCTGAAAGACTACTGCTAAAGACCGTTATTCGTGGCGCGCATCATTACATAAGGGTGCAGTCACTTGTGAAGCAACCAGGACTGCAAGAGCAGTGAAGAAAAGGCTGGACAGAAAAACCACTGCAGGGGATCCTCCTCCTGGAACGTCAAGCATTCTTTGCCCACATTGTCAAAGAACATTTCGAGCCAAAACAGGCCTTATCAGCCATCTTAGAACTCACGGCTTCATACATTCAACCCCACTGGATGAAATGAATGGTCATCATCATTCTTAATGGACAAACAACAACAACATTCACTAACTAATTCGTCCACAAACTATCGCTTACACTAACACATATTTTCCCATTCGTCACTAACTACAAACAGTCTCTCTACGGCGACAAGTGTTTTGAACGGTCGCCTATCCCGTTCCTAGTCTATCTCCCTTGTCACACACTAGTCGCTTTCCGTCTTTTTCCAGTCATGCGGGCGGAACACACACTTCCGAATCGAGTTCAAACCAAACCTTCCTTCACTGTCGTGAATTGTCGTTCACTGTATATTTGTCTTATGTCTGCCTTGTTCTGTCTTATCTGAACTGTCGTCAATATAATGTAGGGCCATGACAGCGATCATACGTTTTAGCGTCCCAAATTAAGGAACGGTGTAAACTCCACATGATCGCACTTTCATTACGAGAACATTTCTACCCATCATCGACGCCCATATCGACCTCAGAACTCACATCATATGCGATGATTGGCTATCTTATCGTGAATTGCGAAACAGCAGCGTGGGATACCTACACGATTTCGTTAATCATCCCCGAAATTTCGTTCAGCCAGTAGACCCATGCAGTTGTGCACACACAAATAATTGAAGGACTTGGGCTCATGCCAAAACGAAAATAAAACGCATCTCCTGACACGAGCAGGGAGCTTTTTGTTATCTACATTAGAGATTTTGATGATGGCAAAATGGAAGTCCTCATTTCAAATGAATTGTCTTTCCTGAATTGTTGGCTTCTCAACGTGAACAATACTCGTGAACACGTAGAATATCCATGTACAGCTCTCCTTAATCTGGGAAGCTGTTCGTTTTACTTCTTCATAAATTCGGGATTCGGAACACTAAAAGTCATGAGAGTCAGAAGTATATATTGCAGGTGAAGCAAAGAAATATTTTTTTAATGCACAAATATGGAAGATAATGGTTCATGTTAACAACACAGTAACTAGAGAAGCACAGCAGCTAAGGGCTTACCGATACTTGCGGAAGACTGCAAAAAGTGAACGCGTGTCCTTCCATGACAAAACTTCTTTATTGTATTTGTAAAGTTTAAACTGTACGCAATGCTCACACATAATTCAAGAAATAGATACGACAGCTGCAGAGAGCGGTGGACGAGCGCTCATAGAAAAGGAGACATGGGAAGGGGAAAGGTGCTCACTAATGCGAACTAAAGAGGCGCACGCATGCGCACTTTGTATTGAGTCACCACACAAACCAACAAAATACTAATAACAAAAACATGCAAACTAGCGAAGAGAAAACCTCTCAGTAGAGCTACCGGTGCATGCTGAGTTTTATGTGAACCTGAAGCCAGTTTGAGTCTGCCAATCTGTGGTCTTAATTCCCCAACCACCCCCACCCCGCCCCTGAAAACCTTAAAATCCCCCAAAATGAAGAAATGTAAATTCTCTTGGTCTGTATACAAGATACCCTAATAAGAACCATGAGATATATACTCGGAATAACATCGGTGAAGTCGAGACTCGCAATGACACAGGCCAATGCCTACATGTGAGTTACCAATGATAACAGACTTGGTAACATGAATGATCGCAAAGGATGGCACCAACAGAAGATACCATCGGGCAGGTGACCTCAGTCAAGCAGCTACAGAGAGGACGGGTGTGGATCGACAGCAGCACACACAATCACACTTCCCAGCAGGTAATCATCATGTTAGCCAGAGAATGACGAGAGCGGTTCTGCAGAATTAGAGGTACAACTGGAAGATGAAAATGTTGGCATAGATGATGTACTAGTGTGTACACTGTTGGATCTATGCGTCGCGGTGAGTAATTTGTATTTGGGTATCTCAGCTACAGTAAAGAGGAAAGTTGTATTTGAAAAAAAAAATTAAATATAAGGATGGAGGTGTGCCATCATCAATAGTGGACGTGTCATGATGAACAGGGCATCCTACAGTCGGTGTCTTTCGTCCAGACACACTTTAGAGCAAACATAGTAATTATTTCACCCACAATGGGTTTCTTCATCATGCCGACACAAGGTGTAGTGCATCCGCTCCCTCACCAATGTTGGTTCAGCAGATTAAGTGTTATATCATTGTCATTTATCATTTATATCATTGTCAGTGTAAGAGCTCTTTATCCCGGACGTACCTGTCGGTGATTAGTCTCCGTGTCAGCTCATGTGAGTGTACGTTCATTACACACCTGTCTTGTCTAAGCACACCATGTATCCGTCAATAGGTTTGGATAATATATACACCATAACACTGATACTTCAAACACACTAGTATCTTATAACATTCATCATGAGGTAACATACAGCTGGTATTACAACTGAAGCATACTACAACAGTAGGAAATATGCATGGAGAATGCTGATCATAATAATAGCAAAACAAATTATAAACCCTGGTTTGTTAATACTATCTTACACATCTTATATACTTTGGGCACAGCAATAGTATGAAGTGTGCATGGAAAACAGCCTAAGCATAACATGATATTCCCACATGTGTGGTCAGAATAATTATAGTATAGCAGCACAGCTTCATTCATTATGTGACATACTGATAAGCGTGTGCGGTAATGTTTCGCAATCTCACGCGATCAACGGAGTCGTGGATCAGATTAGTGTTCTAGTCTCGACCATATCAAGTGGCCAAGCCATCCATATATTTACTTCTCTGCTTTCCCCTTGTTCTCTACCCCTTGATCTTGCCAGTTGTCACCTAGTTCTCCAATTTATTTTTTCTCATAATGTGGCCAAAACATTTTGACTGCCTATGTCTAATTTATCTAATCAGTTTACGGTTTTCATTTCTTTCTTGTACTAGTTGATGTTTGGTTTTTCTGTCAGTCCATGGTATTCTTCTTTGCATATTCCTCAGAAACCACATTTTTTCAGCCATCTGATGTTTTTCAGCTTGTGTGTTCATTGTCCATAAAAAAAAGTACAACTCATAAAAATGGACCAACAAGCAGTGGTTAGAATAGATGGCGAGACATTAGATTAGTTTGACATCAAGCAAAGAGTCAGTCATGGCTGTGTGCTCTTCCCCCTCCTTCCCCTAACCTGTACGCAGAAAATATAATGAGAAATGTCAGAGATGATATAAACAGGCGAGCAGTATGATGCCCTAAGTATCGGTGGTCATGAAATACCAGAGATTCGATTTGCTTATAATGCAGTATTACTATCCACATCTCAGACTAGTACAGAAAAACTAATAACCTCAACCAAAAGAATAGTGGAAATCACAATTTATATTTTAACATAGAAAAAGAAAACAAAGATAATGCATACGGATAAAACAAATACGGAGAAAGAAATACATGTTAATGAGGACACAAAATTGGAGGTGGTGGACAATTCCGAACATTTTGGGTCATTAATTACCAATTTAACCCCTCAAATAACATAGAAAATGTCACTTTTGTGCCTAAAAGTCATAGACAAAAAGATCAAAATTTTATACCTGCAGAAGTCAAAGCAGTTATATAGAAAAGTCCTAAAAACAAATCGCCGGGTCCAGACGGAATAACCACAGAAGCTATTTAGGCCTGTGGGAAAACAGGAGTTAAATGGCTAACAAGACTTTTCAATATAGCATGGGAAGAATGTGTCACATAAAATCTTGGAATGTCGATCGATGACAAAATGTCGCGCCAAATGTCTACCACAAAGCTGGCAATTCTTTAATGTGTTGTTGATCGAGGAAAAACTGTCGCGTCATACGTCGGCTGGCGGCAGCCATCCTTTGAAGTTTTAGACGGATTGTCTGGGTAAGAGTCGGCAGGATATTTTGTTGTGGGAACAAGAATTCTCTAGATCACAGGCCGGCAAGACTTTTAGAAGTGCCGGGACAGGTCCCCAGATGAAAACGGAATAGACGGCGGGTTGTTTCCACCCAGTCTAAACAGGAGAAAAAAAATAGATTCTAGACTGTCTAGTGTCTAGACAGTTTTGTAACGTCACTCAGACCCAGTATTAAACCAGTTGAGGTAAACAACTTTGGGGAATTCGACCGAATGTTGTGAAACAACTAAGACGTGTGTGGTATTCCGAGTTGATTCTGGAGAGGGACTACAGTGTCTTCTGTCGATTTGCATTGGCGGACATGTTACCTTCGTGTGATTTAGTAGACCCAATTTTCAAACCGGAATACATATATGGTAATTAAGTAAATAAACATACATTAGATTATTCTTAGGAATCGAGTGTAGTAATGTTCGTTGATAGAACGTATTATAAGAGCGTCGGCAACAGTAGCCTATCGCGTAGCTTAAACTAGCTGGTGTGAGATATCATTTAACTAAGTGAGTTAAGGGCAATGTAGTGGGATTATATTTAGGGAGATTGAGGATGGTTGGGGGGATGAAGGAAATGTCAAATGGTAGGATCTTCCAGTAGGGCATCTGCTGGGTTTCTGCCCTTTTCCTTTAGTCTTTCCTTGTCTTACCATGACTCAGACCGATGTGATGAGCTCCTCGGCCTTATGACAGAATTTGGTTCTCTGTTATATTTCTGAGTGCGGCCGGTGGCCTACACTCACTTAATAAAGGTTGGAATCGGGTTTCTCTCACCAGGTGTGTTCTCTGTTCAACAGGTTCCACCATAGTTACCACCAGCTGAAAGAAAAGTCATAGCTCGAGTATTGAAGGCAGAGTTTACTGAGAGGCTTCTGCACTGGGCCCATAACCCAGAGGGTCTGCAGGAACCTGGCCTCTGCTGAGCAGGAAACGATGATAATATAAGAGTGTTTCCTAGGTGATAGGTTACATCACATTAAAATCAAGACACAGACAATAACACCTGTACCAGGAACATTAGTAGATCTAGATTCCTGGAACCTTATCAGTATGTGTTACAATTGGTGAATTCCAATCATTACCGATTAACTCTGTGTGTTACATTTTGGGAATTTCTATGAACAGTAAAATACTAACATTGGGGTTTTTTCCAAAGTGACAGTAACATTAATTTTAGGATTCTTTGATCCCAGAACTTTTATGAAAGAGTATTTACACTGTGTGTGTTAGATTGATGATCAATATTGGACTGTTTCCACTATTGATGACCAAGCATCATGATTGTTGAAGAGCTATCGGAGGAAGTCGACACTTGGCCTGAGAGACACATCATTTGGGTGAGGTTTTCTGACCGTCATATATGGTGCTGTTGTGTGGCCAGTACAGTGAGGAAACTGACTTTGCTCCTGAGCTATTCGGTCTGACTCTACATACACGTTAGATTATACGACAGACATTCTACACATACACTTTGCACACACCTGACACTTTTCTTTATTAAATTGTTTTTGTCAGTTTTTTAAAGCTAGTGTTGTGTGAGTATGTTTTGGAAAAGAATGAGAGGGGCGTGGTTCATTGGTAAGAGGGAGAGCGAGAGAGTGATCCAGGGACTGACGGGGTGTTCTGGACAGAAAGCTGGGAGATCCTCAGGATAAGGATTTGGGGTTAAAAGGATGTCCATGTTGATTCCCCTCACCCCAGGGACGACACTTATATTAAATACGACAGAATGAAAAGTCCCAGATGATTGACAACAGGCAATAATAGTACCAACGTGGAAAAATAAAGGCAATATGAGAGAGTATGAAACATACAGAGGTATATCACTCCTGAGCCATATAGGGATAATGTACGCAAAATTATTGGAACAAAGAGCTAGACCCATAGTTGAACAGCAGTTAAGCAAAGTACAATTCGGTTTTCGGAAATATAAAAGTTGCATTGATGCACTATTTACACTTAGACAAATATGTGAAAAATATCAGAATATTGTTTTTGTAGATCAGGAAAAGGCTTTCGATAGAGTAGACAGATACAAATTATGGACCATCCTTTAAGACTATGGGATGCAAGGGCAATTGCTAGAAAACATCATAGCCATGTACCACTCGAGCCGAAGTGCAGTAAGAACACATGAAGGAATATCAGATATGTTCACAGTCAATACAGGAGTGAGACAGGGATGTGTGCTCTCTCCTCTGCTATTTAATATCTACGTGGACAGAATATCCAAAGAAGCAAGTCTTGATAGAACAGATTCAGAAAATTTAGAATTCTTTACTCAAGATGAAACAACTGACCCACAGGAAATAAATTAACTTCTATTTGCAGACGATCAGTGCCTGTTTTACAACGATTAGGGCAAAGTACAACATCAGATTAATAATCTGAGTTCAACCTGCAGCAGATACAATATGAGTATAAACACAGCCAAAACCGAAGTAATGCAAATTAGCAGATCGCCGGGCCCATTAAGTATACAGATAAATAGCACAACTCTGAAACATGTTAAAGAATTCAAATATCTTGGAAGTACGATCACAGAAGATGGCAGATTGGACAGAGAAATCGAAATCGGATGTCAAAAAGCTAGTGCACTAAATATCAACTAACAACCTTACTTAAACATCCAAATAAATCCATGTCCGCAAAACGACATAATAAACAGAATATTTCCACCAACACCATGCTGCCAATCTCAAACCTGGACTATATCCAAATCACATTTTCGCAAAATCAACAACTGCGAGATGCGATGCCTGAGGAGAGCTTCCAACCTAATAATCCGAGACCGAGCAAGAAATGCTGTTATCAGACAGACTGTGCCACATTTATTGAAAGGCAGAAGATCAAGTGGTTTTGCCATGTCGTTAGAATGCAACACCAACAACTACCATCACTGGCCCTACATCAAAGATCATCTGCGACGAGACCAAGAGGACGTCCAATAAGAAAATGGATTGACGACATCAAAGACATTGTAAAATCACACGGAATGACACTATCCAGTGCCGCCCACCGGGAGCCGGAACGCAAATTATTCCTCCCCACAACGCTTGATGGCAGAACAGGAAGAAGAAGATGATGATGATGATGATGAATTACCAACATACCTATTAATAAAAGGTTTAGAAATGCGTTAATTAATGTAAAGACATTGCCGGACGCTGACTGTAATAGTGATCATGTACCACTATGTCGATTAATAAAAGTAAGATTGAAGAGAGAAAAAAAAACATGGTTAAGAACATGAGACTTAATAAAGAGGTTCTGAAGGTAGATAAAGAAAGTCAAGAACCATACAGAGTGATTGTGAAAAATAGGTACAATGCAATAGCTAAAATACAGAATATAAACGAACAAAGGGAAATGTTAAGGGACTCCATTCATCAAACGAGCAAATAAATATAACGGAGAAAAGCCAAAAAGCTAAGAAAAAATGTATGATAAGAAATCTTAAAGTTGATGGTCAAAAGAAAGCAGAGTAAACATGATAAACGAGAATATAACGAGATAAATAAAGAAATGAAAAAATAATTGTGTGAAGGCAAAAGAAATGTGGTTAAACTAGCAGTGCAAAATTTAATAAAATTGTATTAAAGACACAGAATATATGCACAGACAAATCAGTGAGCTCACATGAAGAAAAATATAAATAAATACAGGGTGTTTAAAATCAAACACAGGAAAGATATTATTGGAGTAAGATGCTATAATGAAGAGGTGGGATATGCATATAAGAGAATATATTTAGTTTAGTTTAGTTTAGTCGACGGATCAACATCACGGCACACGAGTGTAATCCATAAGTGCTACCCTTCTACTCATAACTCAACAAAATCTCATCTCAGTGCACGAACTTCGTAGCACCGGCGAGGATCCTGAAATACTTTGGGTAGATATTTAACTCAAAATTTTGCCCGGACAGAGCCTTTAGGCTACTCTTTTTCGATTTCCAGCTGCCAAGGGAGTTTTTACGTGCGCAACAATACACACAGTTGTTTGATCTCACTACCCAGAGACCAGGGGAAATTTTGTTAATAGAAGTCCACATGAAAAAATCCCAGCTCTCACCGGGACTTGAACTGCACTCGAGGCAGACACCAAAACTCGAGACCACTCAGCCCCCTTATATAAGAGAATTATATGATGGAGAAAGATCAGAATTAACAGAAGAAAGTAAGTTAGAAGGTCCACCTATTCTAAAAGAAGAAGTCGCTGACGCTATCAAGCATATGATGAAAGGAAAAACAGCTGGACCGGATGGAATCACAATAGAAGAATCAGAAGTAATGGGAGAATTTGGAGTAGAAATATTAACCAAAATGTTAAATGATATGTACAGAAGTAGATATCTACCAAGTGATATGCTTAAATCTCTTTTTATAACTATACCAAATAGACAAGGAGCAATTGAATGCGAAGATTTTTCTACGATTAACCTCATAAACCATGTCACTAAGCTTCTACTCAGAATTATAATGAGAAGAACAAGAAAGAAAATAAAAATGGACATCGCTGAAGAACCGTATGCATTTGTGGAAGTAAAGGGTACAAATAATGCAATGTATACATCACGGACGCTATTAGAAAGATCAAGAGAGCCAAAGACATACATATATTTGTGCTTCATAGATTATACTAAAGCAGTTGATAAAGTAAACCATTATGAAAAGATTAAAATATTGGAAGATATTAACATTGATGGGATATATCTCAGAATAATAATAAAATATTTACTGGAACAAAGTAGCAGCCATTAAAATGGGAAATAAAGGAGGAAGTTATGAAAAAATTAAGTGTGGGAGTACGACAGGGATGTGTTTTTCCACCGGATCTCTTCTCCCTCTATAGCGAAGTAATAATGAGAGAGATCAAAGAGAAGCCAGGAATAAGATTTGGAGGTTATAATATAAACCAGTGGTTTCCAGGCTTTTTAAGCCGATGGCCATATTTACTATTTTCGGTAGTTAAGCGGGCCACAACGTTATAAAATTATAAAAGTCGTGCAATATCATTCTTACCTATCTTAACTTTCGTCACTAAATTTCTAAAACATTAAAGGTAGTCAGTGTCAGTACTACACTTCGGTCGTTTTTTGGTTTAAAATCAAAAGTTCATTTAACAATAAATCTTAAATCAATTTCGAAAATCGCTATTAATGTAATTAATTTACAATTGTAACTGTTCTTCATAACCAGTTACTTAAGTTCAGATGCCAGTTTATTTATGTCTGGGCACAAATCTGCCGTGTCCAAAGTCATAAGCGCAGCTAGGTTACTTTCGGTGAGTCTGTAACGTTGCTTGTTTTTTTTTTTTTTTTTTTTTTTTTTTTTTTCTTTTATAAAGATCATTGCGAAAAATGACTGCTCGCATCTATAAGTCAATCCAAAACTACAAATGTATCTCTTCGCGAATGAACACAAGTGTTCAAATTGTTCGACAGGCAATAGTAGTCAGAATGAAATCATATGATCAGCTGAAGGTGAAGCAGGCAGCTCCAGAAATTTACATCTCAGTGCAGAATTGCATTTCAAGTCAATTATTTCGTGCTGAAGGTTTTGCTGTAATTGACAGAGCTTGGCATCAGGAAATAGGAACGGATATATGAAGATGGCAACATTATCCTCCTATATTGTGAACTCTTGAAATCTAGACTGAAACGAGGCCTCGCATGCCACTTTCTGACAGCTGGCGGGCCACAAGTGGCCCGCGGGCCGTGGTTTGGGAACCTCTGATATAAACAATATACGCTATGCAGATGACACACTATTGATTGCGAATAAAGCAAAAGCTCTACAACAATTGTTGGACATTATAGTTACAGAGAGTGCAAAGACAGGACTCTCCTTGATTATCAAGATAGCAGTAACAATGGTGACATCAAAGAAAAAGGTGACACGTAAATGTGAAATAGATATAGAAGGGAAATTATTCAACAAGTGGATAGTTTTAAATATCTAGGTGTATTTAAAACATCATAAGGACGTTGCACAACAGAGACTAACAGCAGAATAGGGCAAGAAAAAGCTGCATTTCACAAAATGAATAGTATCTTATGCAATAAGTCACTATCATTGAATGCAAGAAAGAGAGTGCTAAAGTGCTATATAGAACCTATTTTGCTGTATGGCTGTGAATCTTGGAATGTAAATGAACAAACTAGGAAGAGATTGGAAGCGACAGAAATGTGGTTCCTGAGACGAATGTTGTGAATTCCTTGGACTGCGAAAGAAACTAACAACGATTGCCTGATAGAGTATAATGAGACTAGAACATTAATGTACAACAAGACAGAGGCAAACGGCTTTTTTTATTTTTGTCATGTGATGAGAAGAGAGGCAATGAGAACATCGTGACAACTGGAAAGATCTAGGGGAAGAGAGGCAGACCAAGATACATGATGCTGGATGGATTGCGATGGTGGCATGGAGGAATATCAACATCGGAGTTGGTCCAGAAAGCCAAAGACCGAGATCTGTGGAGAGTCATGAACGCCTACGCCAGCCGGCATGTCACTTGATAATGATGACGAATTACTAACAATGGTGACACCATGAAAGAAATTAAAAGACCAATATCTATTCCTCTTGAAAAACTAAACCAACTGAACAAATTAAGGCGTGGGACAGATAGACCTACAAAAATTAGATTTTTAAGAGCGCGCATCTTTCCCATTGCAACATACGCCTGTGAGACCTGGACATTTACTAAACAAGCTGAACAGCGTATAATGCCGTTGAATTATAAATGTTATAGAAGGGTACTAGGAATATCTTGGATACAGAAAAACAAAACAAATGCATCCATACAACAAGATCGGAATACTGAAGAAGGTTGGCTACTAAAGACGATAAAACAAAGACAACTGAAATATTTTGGTCATTTGAAACGTCATGAAAGTTTGGAGAGAATAATAACGGAGGGGTATGTGCCCAAGGCCGGTCTCCCTGGTCGAGGAGTTAGCAGCTTTCTCCGTAACCCCGAATACTCTCGTGGTTGATGTGAGCGCACGAGAATTGGAAGCTGTTTGAGTGGCGCCAGTGACTTATGAGAGTATGGAGCCGGTCGCTTAGAAAGCAATGGCAAACTACTGAGCGTAATCGTGCCAAGAAATCAACAATCAGCTGAAAGATGCTGCTGTTGACAGCGATGTCCTGTAAAGGATATGCAAATCATTTATTTATATGCCCGAGAATAGAGGAAGAGGAAGGCCAAAGAGAAGGTGAGTGCAGGATGTGGCAGATGATCTCCTGATGAGTGAATCGGATGCAGGACATCTTGCTTATGATCGAGAGGTTTTCCGGAAGGTTGTTATGGGAGCAAAGTTCTGCAAAGGACATGCTACTTAATGAATGAATGAATCACCATTGATGGGAACGATTTCTGAATATTAACTAGAAACTAATAGCATTAATTAAAATGGGAAATAAATTTCACACTTATGTATAGAGATCAGAAGGAGTAAGACAAGCATTTGTTTTGTCACCGGATCTCTTCTCGATCTATATAGATATACTAATGAAAGAGAAAAACGATGGACTAGGAATACGAGTTTTAGTTTATAATACATATAAATATGCGCATGGCACAGTAGTGATTGCTGAAAACGCAAGATATTGTAACAATGCGTGTATACAGAGGATCAACAAGTTCTGCTGTGTTGTTTCAAAACAGGCTTTATTTATATATGATGGTCGATACAAAATCCAAGTACAGAATCAATTATGATGTTGTCTTCTCTTCCCTCGTTCTTGGTGGTCACTACCCAACAACCAGCTACGTCACGACTTGAGCATCTTTCTTACTGTTCTATATCGATGCTCAAGCGTGCTGTAGTCTTGCACCCCTAAGCTAATACTGATATGATATTCATTCTGCTACACCTCCCTGTCTTTTAAAAGACTTTTCTTCTTCAAAAGTCTTAACTCCTAACCCCTTTATCCTACACCTTCTCTCCTTACCTCCCATAATTTCTCTAAGCCGCCCCAAACTAACTCTATTTTAGGTGAATATTTCCTTCTAATTGTACCACATAGCAAACCACTATGAAATTATATTTCTTCTTCGTTTCTGGCTCTTCACAGTGTCTTTATAATATATATATATATATATATATATATATATATATATATATATATATATATATATATATATATATATCATAAGAATGGCTCGTATCAATCGTTATCGTACACTTGACATTATGAAATTTCTCATTCACACAGCACAGGATAGACAGAAAAAAAGTAAAGAAGGGGTGCGCACCCAAGTATAAGGAAATAGTCAACACAATCACATTTACCTCTCTTGCCAACGAAAAAACTTTTGTAAAAAGTTTTTTAAAATATATCTTATGAAATACATCTCTGTTCACTATAAATTAAGTTGATCTAAGTTTTGTTTTATATACTCAACATTTATATTGCCATATTTTGCCATCCACAACCTTGTCTATATTTCACTTATCTCACGTTCAACCATGAACCAATGTTCATATTCCATGAACATTTTAAATTAATTAACGCTGTTTTTCCACAGCTCCTATATTTTTTTCCCCTCACATCCCATGGTACGCCTCCTTGTTTATCTATTCCATATACCCAAGCTTATATGCTGCCATTCACAGCCCCCTTTTTATCTATTCTCTATTAACCAACTATCATATCGTTACTCATAATATGGTATCCAATCCATATATCTTCAATTAATGCTGACTTTAATGCAGCTCCTATTTTAACTTTCCCATAACCATCCCCGGCATATGTTTCTAATACTTCATAGCCATATCAACATCTTTATGCTGATTATCACAGCAACAGAATATACCCATGAACATATTATTCACAAAGATAATGTGTCTCTCTACTAGTCCTCAGTAGTTTATTACTATTTTCTGAACGAAGGGTCCTAAATAAAGCCCCATGTATTGCC
The DNA here is from genome assembly GCA_963921405.1 of Cepaea hortensis. Lineage (NCBI taxonomy): Eukaryota > Metazoa > Mollusca > Gastropoda > Stylommatophora > Helicidae > Cepaea > Cepaea hortensis. The sequence goes on along the minus strand of OY992880.1, from coordinate 73,055,634 downwards.
TTTATTCTAGACAAAACCATGTAAATTAAACTTAACTTAACTAATTTCTAACATATATATATAAACAAGGTAATTACCATTCAACATACAAGACAATTCACTTAAATTATGAGTTAAGCGAAATAAAATCACAACAGGACATCATACCCCCCCCCCCCAAGTTTTTATACATCATTTATGTTTCCCCTCATATCAATTAAAGGTATTAACTCATTCAAAGAAAAACGTATTTTAAAATAATATAACATACATCCTATCTATTGTTAGTCTCTTTTATGGACTAACAATAACTTATTTATCTATTTAAGAAAACTCAAGAAGTCAAACCATAAAATCAATTGGCAATAAAATTACAGTAAAAAAAAATAAACCTCACTCGAATTTATATCCATATTAGTTAACTTAATACCTAATTATGTCTATTCTTCAAGACAACTCATTATAAGTATCAATAGAACCCTTTTCTATAACAAATGTGTCATATACATCCTCAAGTATCATTTTCCTTTTTAAATCATGAAATTTATATCTTGCTATCTGCAGTATTTTCTATCAATTTATTTCCTACGTTTCCATTTCTTCAGTAACTCCAAGTTCCTTTGAATAAGTGCTATCTCCACATCAATATCTTCTTCTTCGTATAAAGTATTACTTTCTTCCATACTACTATTTGATTCTGAATTTTCATCCATTTCTTCTTCATCTGTATGTCTATTACTAGCAGCTGCCAATCTTTTTCTTTCTATATCCAATCTAATTTTTTTATCATCGTTTCTTAACGACCTTTCTAATAGGGGTATAAATTCGTCGCTTGATGAATTTTCCCTAATTCTTCTCTGTCCTTTCACTTCTCTTTCTCTCTGTCTCTCTATTCTCCTTTACGTTGCTTGTCTAGTATTTTTAAATGGAGCACCTATCTCTTCTTCCATAGATTCTATGCTATCATAATGACTCTCATTCATATTTTTTTCTTCTATCGTTTTCGGTATTGTCTGTTCTTGAGTATCATCACAAACTGGAGTTGTTATTAATTGACTTTGTGCTGGATCTTTTCTAAAATCTGGGGGTATTGTAGCTCTTCTGACGACTTGTTCATCTAAATATCCGGTGTCTGAATAATAATTATTATTATAATTATTATTTCCCTATCATCATTATCTCTTCTTAAGTGCTCTACGTGTGCCCTTGCTATATGTCCCGTGATCTGGTTCTTTATACTGTACGATACATTTCCTAGCTTTTCTAAAATGTAATAACCTGGAACCCAACGAGCATCAAATTTAGAGTTCCTTCTATGCTTCTTATAATAAACTCTATCACCTACTTTGAATTCCTGTAATTTTGTATTCACGTTTCTGTACTTTTTCTGTCTTTCTCTAGCTTTAATTATATATTTCATTAATCTTACATGTGCTTTATGCATTTCTTGTATGATGACCTCTTGAAAGTCTTCCCCCATATATTTACGTCTTGGTTTTAACAGATTATCTATGGGTAGTATTGGCTCTCTCCCGTGTAATAAATAAAATGGTGAAAACCCTGTGCTCTCATTTTGATTTGTGCGTATAGCGCTAAGCGCAGGTCCTAGGAATAGATCCCAATCTTTTTCATGTTCATCGACAATCTTTGCTATAATATCGTACAATGTTCTATGTTGTCTTTCGTTCTTAGCATTTGAAGAAGGTCTATAGTATGAGGTCTTTATATGTTTTATATTCAAATCTTTTAATAACTTTTCGAATTTCTTATTCACAAATTCTTTACCATTATCCGTGAGTACAATCTGTGGGCAACTAAATCTTGGTACGAATTCCTGTAAAAAAATATTAATGATAGTATCTGTGCTCTTATCTGGGATTGCATAAACTTCCGGCCAAAGACTGTAGACGTCCACCATATGAATTAGATATACGTTCCCTGATAATGAGCTAGAGTGAGGACCTGATATATCTAAACTAACTTTTTGCATTGGAAACTGAGGAATATCTGTATCTTGTAAGGGACACTTAATTGTTTTCATATTCCTTAATCTGCATCTTTCACACGTATCGACATATTTACAAGCAGTTTTAAATAAATTCGGCCAATAATATTTATTCGTAAGTGCTTTCACTAATTTATCACGACCGAGATGACCATTCTCATCATGATATGCTTTTAAAACTTCATTTTCCAAATGTTTTGGAATATATTTCCTTAGCTGTTCGTTTCTTTCACTCATGTAATATAACTGTTCATCCTCTTGCAAAACTAAATAATTCTTCTTATACTTATTCTCATCCGTTTCTTTTAATTTCTGTTTTATTTCTAAGACTTTTGGGTCTAATTCTTGTTCTTCTTTCATATTAAATTGTGCTAAATGTGGGTCTTCCGCTCTAGGTTCAGACTCTTGATCCGACGGTAAACTCTCAAAATCTTCTCTATTTATTATGGCTTGTTAAAGATGAGAACGATGGGCGTGTGAAAATGTCCCGGGTGCTGAGATGTCGGTTCACGATTCCAGTCAACTCAACTCACATTGCAGTTGCTAAATAGTACAGATGACAGCGGGGAACTTTGTGGTGTCACCCTTATGCGCACTGGCTCTGATGCCAATGTTGCCAGTAGGAGAGCAGCTGATCTCTCCACACAGGTGGCTACTATGCAGCATCCTAGCTATGAGTTGTCTCCATAATCTACTAAAGAAGATATTAATTTTGCAATATTTACACTGTTGTAAGCATCCGTCATAGTGGTATTGCGACAGTTGTTACCTGCTTGTTTTGGCATCCATCATAAACAGCATTTTCCTAGGTCTTCTTTACTGGTCACTAGCTTAAAAAGGTATCTATCTGGTTGTATCCCTGCATCTTCCAAATTTGAGATTATAAATATGTTTTCGAGTAGTTTTTCATATAGGTTTATCAGTGTAATAATTTCATAACTGCATGGCTTCGTGGGGGGGGGGGGATTCCTGAGTTTAGAGAGCTGCTGTAGGTCTTGGACATGTTGATCTTCTTGTTATATTTTTCGCACACTATAAATAATGTATATATATATATATGTATATATATATGTATATATATATATATACGCTTTGAACAATTTTGTTCGTCATACAACCATATTATAACTGAAGTGCACAACGAGAACATCTGAATGAACGACACAGAACTGATAAGAAAGGGGAAAAATAATAAAAATTACAGAATAAGAGGCTGAGACAGAGCATAAGTCTAAAGCTAATCCTGCAGCATGGAGCATATACTGCCTGAGATAGGGTATCACTAGCCTCATCGCATGAGAAGAAGTAGTGCCGAACTGAAGCTTCTTGCAAACAACTTTCTGACTGACGTTAGCCTCTAATCGATGCGTTAAGAAGTGTTGCCGTCAGATCTTGTTACTACGTCTTCGATTTCAGATAATCACCTCTACTCGGCCCACAATGTTTTTCCTGCACAGCCGCCTGTCAAACTGGCTAATGTTTGTCTGAGTTTCTGCTTTTCTTGACATAACCTATTTGCTGCCCGACCTTTGTGAGATAAAGTGCGCCAAACATTTTACTTTAAAATATATCACGTGCTTATATTTCAAACATTCCAGCCACATGTCGGAAACCACGGAATTGGCTGAGAAGCTTGATGGCTACAATTTGTTATTTCAACGTCTAGATATTTAGTTTAAATTATCACATGTCTTATTCCCTCGCCAACCCCCTCCCCACCCCTCTCTCATCACCCCCCCCCACACACACACACACACACACACCTTAGACCACGGAAAGAAGGCCCATATGTGAGCATAAAAATACGTAACATCGACACTCATTACAATATGCAAATGACACCTTGCAACTGCTGAGTAACAGTTTGTGTCAGACTGCATTAAATAAAATGTAGGAGCTCTCAAAAATCAACATAACTAAGGGAAAATGTGTCCTTACAGTCACTAATAAGTACCAGGTACTGCAACAGTTAATATAGGAAGTGAGTATGGAAGCCGCTAGTAGCATTTAAAAGCATTTGAAACAAATCAATGCAAGGATGTCCTGGGGGGGGGGGGGGGAGAAGAACATAAATGCACGAATAACGCGGAAACTATTTAAAACGTAGAAGAAAACAAAGTAATATAGCGGTTATGATAATAGAAATACCAGAGCTACGATTGCAAGAGTTTATGAAAAATACGCAGACGCTCATTTTAAAACCGCTGGGAAATGGATATGGGCAAATAAAAAGCAACAATTAGTTGGTCTAACTCAGTGGTTCTCAACCTGTTTTGGCCCACGCATCCTTTCACTATATGTCAGAATGTCCTTTTTCCCCTTTCCAAAATTGTCAGCCTCAAAAAGTGCATTCAAAATAACATGCCTATAATACTGAAGATTCTTATTTTCTTCCACATGTGTACATAACCTTTTAGTTTTGTACATTTAATGACAAATGAATATGCTGATGGATATTAAATCTTAAATAAAATAATTTTTTTTATATTCACAATATTTTATTAACACACCAAATAATCATACTACAATTTTTTTAAAAAGTTGAAACGTTACAGAATTGTAACTTAATACACTACACCAGAATGCAGAAAATTGTGCTTCATCACACAAAACCCTCAACAGAAATCTAGAAGTTGTAGATTTATAATTAACTTCATTCAAATGAAGATTGTAAATAATGAGAACACTGTGATTGTTTGTTTTTTTTCCTCAGAAATTCTTAAATACGCGGAGGAGTGCTTGAAAGGGCACAATGGAGATCAACATCTAATCTATTACGTCGTTTCGTTTTTATTTCCAAGATAGCTGAAAAGTTTGACTCACACAGATATTATGACACAAATGGAAGCAATGCACGGATTGCTTTTTCTGCCACTTTTGGGTAGGAATTGCACATCAAAGGACAAAATTCCGAGATTGGTTTCTCACACAACACATCTATTGCTCCCAGATCAGATTTCAGCTTCAGAAATTCACCTTGACAATCATCAGAAACTTTTTCAACTGAAAATTTGAATGGGTTTCACACAAAATCCAATCATCATCACTAATTCGGGAAAATATCGCTAAAATTCATTTTCTAGTGCTGTCAAATGCTGCAAAATTTTGCAAATTGTGGAAGTACTTGGTCCTTGACATCACCAACCAGAATAAATGAGAGCTTCTCAAACATTGAAAAATTTTTCACATTGACCTTTCTATTCAAATTTTCCAGCTTGCTCATTAAAGCTATCAAGACGTCAACAAATTGTATTATATATGTATTTCTTCCTTGCATCTGAAGATTGAGTTTATTCGGCTGCTAAAAAATATCAACTAAATAGGCAAGGCGCATGATCCACTCCTCATCATCCAGCCACGCAAAATATTACTTCATCTTACCCTGAACTTCAAACAATAATTTGAGCTCCAGTCTTAGCTCATATACCCCCGCTACATTTCCTCTTGACAGCCATCGAACATTTGTCTTGAAAAGAAGCAAATGGTGGCTTGCATCCATGTCAATGCATAACTGCTTGAAAAGACGTGAGCTGAGAGCGCCTCCTATTACAACATTCACTGTCTTAACGAACGATTTTATCCAAAAACTTCCCCAGTGGAGCTGGAAGTGTTTTTGAAGCCAGTGCCTGAAGATGGATCATGCAACGAATGCCTTTCATTTTGGGGGCATATGTCTTCACACTAACTTGAAATCCTGATTGATTGATTGATTGATTGATTTAGGAATCGACATCACAGCATTTAGGGCATTCCCATAAGTGCTCCGTCCCCATCCTCAGTCACTAACTTGAAATCCTGATTTGGTCATTAACTTAGCTGGTTGATCTGTACAGCACCCACACATATTATCCCACAAAATATTTTCTGATTCAAGGAAAGATGAAACCTTTTCCAAAATATCACAGGCCTTGGTAGTTGTTTTAACAGGAGAACAAAAAAGGAAGATCTTCTTTAAATGATCCTGAATGTACATACTTTGCAAACACCATTAACTAAGAACACGATGCCACATCAGTCGATTCATAAATTTGAATTAAATAGAGCCCATATGCTGCAGACTTGATCTCTTGCACAACTTGATCCTTGATGTCTATGGTCGTATCGCTGATCCTCTTATGAACAGTATCGTTTGATAGTGAAACCGCTGCAAGTTGTTTCTCTAATCCACTTCCCAACACAATTTCCACCATTTTGAGACAACAAGGTTTGATCAAAGTTTCTCTCCTTGTGTTGAGGATGAAATTCAACAAATGTTGCTTCAAATATGACAGTTTCATAGACACATTTGACAAACTTTTACCACAAATAACAAATTGAGGTCGTCCTTCACCGTTTATGATGATAAAAGTGAATCCATGCAGACTATATGAATGATCATACTTTCTTCTTCTTCGTCTTCTTCTTCTTCTTCTTCTTCTTCTTCTTCTTCTTCTTCTTCTTCTTCTTCTTCTTCTTCTTCTTCTTCTTCTTCTTCTTCTTCTTCTTCTTCTTCTTCTTCTTCTTCTTCTTCTTCTTCTTTTAACTCATCATAGGCTTCAGATTCTGTAAATACAAAAGGGAAAAGCCAAGAACAACTAAACATAAAATAATTTGACACATTAAAAAAGAGTAATATTTATTCATTTTATATTCCACAATATGGTTGGCATCAAGAAGTAAGGCGATTGTCCTGAACCTGCCGGCACTTTTACACTTTATTTACAACCTTGGTAAGCCCAACGCGTACAGACATACGTCTTCTGGCTTAAAACGCTACACAAACAAGCTCTAATGCCACGGATAAGCTCATTGTTTATTGTCAGTAATAAAATACTACTTTCACCATACGTTTAGACATAAACATTCCGGAACAATAACAAATGTCCCTTACTACTCTATCAAATCTACAACGACTCAAAACATTCTGCTTTCACATATAACAGAATTCTTCTCAATCACCTTACGGCCCATCTCAATCAAGGTCTTCTTCTTGAGAGTCAATGTGGCTTCAGAAAAGAACGAGGAACTGTTGACATGATTTTCGCTGTAAGGCAGCTGCAAGAGAAATGTCAGGAACCACAACTCTGAAATGTTCACCATTTTCATTGACCTTACCAAGGCTTTTGATACAGTCAGCAGAGAAGGACTGTGGAAGATTATGGCGAAATATGGCTGTCCACGAAAGTTTGTCCAAATAGTGCGGCTATTTCATGATGGTATGAAGGTAAGAGTACAGGAAAATGGTGAACTGTCTGAGCCCTTTCCCGTCACCGATGGAGTGAAGCAAGGATGTATGCTGGTACCAACACTGTTCAACCTCATGTTTTCAGCTATGTGACGAATGAATGCCTTCGAGAACAATGACGTTGGAATAGACATCAACTACCGCATGGATGGAAAGTTGTTCAATCTCAGAAGGCTGAAAGCCAAAACCAAAACTAACAGCGACACCGTCAGAGAACTGCTGTTTGCTGATGATTGCGCTCTATATGCCAACTCAGAGGCAGACATGCAACACAATGCCAACTTTGGGCTCAATATCAACTTGGAGAAGACTGTAGTTATGTATCAGCCAGATCCAGGGAATAATCACACCATGCCGAATATCAAGGTGAACGGTCATAGACTAAGTGTTGTGGACAAGTTCACCTATCTTGGCAGCACTGTGTCACAATCTGCCACAATTGATGACGAAGTGAAAGCAAGAATCTCCAAGGCCTGCGCGGCCTTTGGCAGACTGTACAAGAATGTATGGGACATAAATGGAATAAGCCTGCAAACAAATTTGAAAGTCTATAAAGCAGTTGTATTATCCACACTGCTATATGCTTGTGAAACATGGACTGTTTATCAGCGACACGCTAGGAAATTAAACCACTTCCACATAGGCTGTCTTAGGAAGCTATTGAAGATTAAATGGTAAGACAAGATCCCCGGCACTGAAGTTCTAGAAAAAGCGTCCATGCCCAGTATCCACACTCTACTAATGAAGAATCAGATTCTCTGGGCTGGTCACTTAACTCGTATGCCATATCAGAGGCTCCCTAAACGAATTTTTTTGCGGCGAGCTGCATTGTGGTAAACGCTCCCAAGGCGGCCAGAGGAAAAGCTTTAAAGGCACTCTGAAAATATCACTGAAAGCTTTTGGAATTCATCTTGACACCTGAAAGACTACTGCTAAAGACCGTTATTCGTGGCGTGCATCATTACATAAGGGTGCAGTCACTTGTGAAGCAACCAGGACTGCAAGAGCGGTGAAGAAAAGGCTGGACAGAAAAACCACTGCAGGGGATCCTCCTCCTGGAACGTCAAGCATTCTTTGCCCACATTGTCAAAGAACATTTCGAGCCAAAACAGGCCTTATCAGCCATCTTAGAACTCACGGCTTCATACTTTCAACCCCACTGGATGAAATGAATGGTCATCATCATTCTTGATGGACAAACAACAACAACATTCACTAACTAATTCGTCCACAAACTATCGCTTACACTAACACATTTTTTCCCATTCGTCACTAACTACAAACAGTCTCTCTACGGCGACAAGTGTTTTGAACGGTCGCCTATCCCGTTCCTAGTCTATCTCCCTTGTCACACACTAGTCGCTTTCCGTCTTTTTCCAGTCATGCGGGCGGAACACACACTTCCGAATCGAGTTCAAACCAAACCTTCCTTCACTGTCGTGAATTGTCGTTCACTGTATATTTGTCTTATGTCTGCCTTGTTCTGTCTTATCTGAACTGTCGTCAATATAATGTAGGGCCATGACAGCGATCATACGTTTTAGCGTCCCAAATTAAGGAACGGTGTAAACTCCACATGATCGCACTTTCATTTCGAGAACATTTCTACCCATCATCGACGCCCATATCGACCTCAGAACTCACATCATATGCGATGATTGGCTATCTTATCGTGAATTGCGAAACAGTAGCGTGGGATACCTACACGATTTCGTTAATCATCCCCGAAATTTCGTTCAGCCAGTAGACCCATGCAGTTGTGCACACACAAATAATTGAAGGACTTGGGCTCATGCCAAAACGAAAATAAAACGCATCTCCTGACACGAGCAGGGAGCTTTTTGTTATCTACATTAGAGATTTTGATGATGGCAAAATGGAAGTCCTCATTTCAAATGAATTGTCTTTCCTGAATTGTTGGCTTCTCAACGTGAACAATACTCGTGAACACGTAGAATATCCATGTACAGCTCTCCTTAATCTGGGAAGCTGTTCGTTTTACTTCTTCATAAATTCGGGATTCGGAACATTAAAAGTCATGAGAGTCAGAAGTATATATTGCAGGTGAAGCAAAGAAATATTTTTTTAATGCACAAATATGGAAGATAATGGTTCAAATGGCTAACAAGACTTTTCAATATAGCATGGGAAGAATGTGTCACATAAAATCTTGGAATGTCGATCGATGACAAAATGTCGCGCCAAATGTCTACCACAAAGCTGGCAATTCTTTAATGTGTTGTTGATCGAGGAAAAACTGTCGCGTCATACGTCGGCTGGCTTTGAAGTTTTAGACGGATTGTCTGGGTAAGAGTCGGCAGGATATTTTGTTGTGGGAACAAGAATTCTCTAGATCACAGGCCGGCAAGACTTTTAGAAGTGCCGGGACAGGTCCCCAGATGAAAACGGAATAGACGGCGGGTTGTTTCCACCCAGTCTAAACAGGAGAAAAAAAATAGATTCTAGACTGTCTAGTGTCTAGACAGTTTTGTAACGTCACTCAGACCCAGTATTAAACCAGTTGAGGTAAACAACTTTGGGGAATTCGACCGAATGTTGTGAAACAACTAAGACGTGTGTGGTATTCCGAGTTGATTCTGGAGAGGGACTACAGTGTCTTCTGTCGATTTGCATTGGCGGACATGTTACCTTCGTGTGATTTAGTAGACCCAATTTTCAAACCGGAATACATATATGGTAATTAAGTAAATAAACATACATTAGATTATTCTTAGGAATCGAGTGTAGTAATGTTCGTTGATAGAACGTATTATAAGAGCGTCGGCAACAGTAGCCTATCGCGTAGCTTAAACTAGCTGGTGTGAGATATCATTTAACTAAGTGAGTTAAGGGCAATGTAGTGGGATTATATTTAGGGAGATTGAGGATGGTTGGGGGGATGAAGGAAATGTCAAATGGTAGGATCTTCCAGTAGGGCATCTGCTGGGTTTCTGCCCTTTTCCTTTAGTCTTTCCTTGTCTTACCATGACTCAGACCGATGTGATGAGCTCCTCGGCCTTATGACAGAATTTGGTTCTCTGTTATATTTCTGAGTGCGGCCGGTGGCCTACACTCACTTAATAAAGGTTGGAATCGGGTTTCTCTCACCAGGTGTGTTCTCTGTTCAACAGGTTCCACCATAGTTACCACCAGCTGAAAGAAAAGTCATAGCTCGAGTATTGAAGGCAGAGTTTACTGAGAGGCTTCTGCACTGGGCCCATAACCCAGAGGGTCTGCAGGAACCTGGCCTCTGCTGAGCAGGAAACGATGATAATATAAGAGTGTTTCCTAGGTGATAGGTTACATCACATTAAAATCAAGACACAGACAATAACACCTGTACCAGGAACATTAGTAGATCTAGATTCCTGGAACCTTATCAGTATGTGTTACAATTGGTGAATTCCAATCATTACCGATTAACTCTGTGTGTTACATTTTGGGAATTTCTATGAACAGTAAAATACTAACATTGGGGTTTTTTCCAAAGTGACAGTAACATTAATTTTAGGATTCTTTGATCCCAGAACTTTTATGAAAGAGTATTTACACTGTGTGTGTTAGATTGATGATCAATATTGGACTGTTTCCACTATTGATGACCAAGCATCATGATTGTTGAAGAGCTATCGGAGGAAGTCGACACTTGGCCTGAGAGACACATCATTTGGGTGAGGTTTTCTGACCGTCATATATGGTGCTGTTGTGTGGCCAGTACAGTGAGGAAACTGACTTTGCTCCTGAGCTATTCGGTCTGACTCTACATACACGTTAGATTATACGACAGACATTCTACACATACACTTTGCACACACCTGACACTTTTCTTTATTAAATTGTTTTTGTCAGTTTTTTAAAGCTAGTGTTGTGTGAGTATGTTTTGGAAAAGAATGAGAGGGGCGTGGTTCATTGGTAAGAGGGAGAGCGAGAGAGTGATCCAGGGACTGACGGGGTGTTCTGGACAGAAAGCTGGGAGATCCTCAGGATAAGGATTTGGGGTTAAAAGGATGTCCATGTTGATTCCCCTCACCCCAGGGACGACACTTATATTAAATACGACAGAATGAAAAGTCCCAGATGATTGACAACAGGCAATAATAGTACCAACGTGGAAAAATAAAGGCAATATGAGAGAGTATGAAACATACAGAGGTATATCACTCCTGAGCCATATAGGGATAATGTACGCAAAATTATTGGAACAAAGAGCTAGACCCATAGTTGAACAGCAGTTAAGCAAAGTACAATTCGGTTTTCGGAAATATAAAAGTTGCATTGATGCACTATTTACACTTAGACAAATATGTGAAAAATATCAGAATATTGTTTTTGTAGATCAGGAAAAGGCTTTCGATAGAGTAGACAGATACAAATTATGGACCATCCTTTAAGACTATGGGATGCAAGGGCAATTGCTAGAAAACATCATAGCCATGTACCACTCGAGCCGAAGTGCAGTAAGAACACATGAAGGAATATCAGATATGTTCACAGTCAATACAGGAGTGAGACAGGGATGTGTGCTCTCTCCTCTGCTATTTAATATCTACGTGGACAGAATATCCAAAGAAGCAAGTCTTGATAGAACAGATTCAGAAAATTTAGAATTCTTTACTCAAGATGAAACAACTGACCCACAGGAAATAAATTAACTTCTATTTGCAGACGATCAGTGCCTGTTTTACAACGATTAGGGCAAAGTACAACATCAGATTAATAATCTGAGTTCAACCTGCAGCAGATACAATATGAGTATAAACACAGCCAAAACCGAAGTAATGCAAATTAGCAGATCGCCGGGCCCATTAAGTATACAGATAAATAGCACAACTCTGAAACATGTTAAAGAATTCAAATATCTTGGAAGTACGATCACAGAAGATGGCAGATTGGACAGAGAAATCGAAATCGGATGTCAAAAAGCTAGTGCACTAAATATCAACTAACAACCTTACTTAAACATCCAAATAAATCCATGTCCGCAAAACGACATAATAAACAGAATATTTCCACCAACACCATGCTGCCAATCTCAAACCTGGACTATATCCAAATCACATTTTCGCAAAATCAACAACTGCGAGATGCGATGCCTGAGGAGAGCTTCCAACCTAATAATCCGAGACCGAGCAAGAAATGCTGTTATCAGACAGACTGTGCCACATTTATTGAAAGGCAGAAGATCAAGTGGTTTTGCCATGTCGTTAGAATGCAACACCAACAACTACCATCACTGGCCCTACATCAAAGATCATCTGCGACGAGACCAAGAGGACGTCCAATAAGAAAATGGATTGACGACATCAAAGACATTGTAAAATCACACGGAATGACACTATCCAGTGCCGCCCACCGGGAGCCGGAACGCAAATTATTCCTCCCCACAACGCTTGATGGCAGAACAGGAAGAAGAAGATGATGATGATGATGATGAATTACCAACATACCTATTAATAAAAGGTTTAGAAATGCGTTAATTAATGTAAAGACATTGCCGGACGCTGACTGTAATAGTGATCATGTACCACTATGTCGATTAATAAAAGTAAGATTGAAGAGAGAAAAAAAAACATGGTTAAGAACATGAGACTTAATAAAGAGGTTCTGAAGGTAGATAAAGAAAGTCAAGAACCATACAGAGTGATTGTGAAAAATAGGTACAATGCAATAGCTAAAATACAGAATATAAACGAACAAAGGGAAATGTTAAGGGACTCCATTCATCAAACGAGCAAATAAATATAACGGAGAAAAGCCAAAAAGCTAAGAAAAAATGTATGATAAGAAATCTTAAAGTTGATGGTCAAAAGAAAGCAGAGTAAACATGATAAACGAGAATATAACGAGATAAATAAAGAAATGAAAAAATAATTGTGTGAAGGCAAAAGAAATGTGGTTAAACTAGCAGTGCAAAATTTAATAAAATTGTATTAAAGACACAGAATATATGCACAGACAAATCAGTGAGCTCACATGAAGAAAAATATAAATAAATACAGGGTGTTTAAAATCAAACACAGGAAAGATATTATTGGAGTAAGATGCTATAATGAAGAGGTGGGATATGCATATAAGAGAATATATTTAGTTTAGTTTAGTTTAGTCGACGGATCAACATCACGGCACACGAGTGTAATCCATAAGTGCTACCCTTCTACTCATAACTCAACAAAATCTCATCTCAGTGCACGAACTTCGTAGCACCGGCGAGGATCCTGAAATACTTTGGGTAGATATTTAACTCAAAATTTTGCCCGGACAGAGCCTTTAGGCTACTCTTTTTCGATTTCCAGCTGCCAAGGGAGTTTTTACGTGCGCAACAATACACACAGTTGTTTGATCTCACTACCCAGAGACCAGGGGAAATTTTGTTAATAGAAGTCCACATGAAAAAATCCCAGCTCTCACCGGGACTTGAACTGCACTCGAGGCAGACACCAAAACTCGAGACCACTCAGCCCCCTTATATAAGAGAATTATATGATGGAGAAAGATCAGAATTAACAGAAGAAAGTAAGTTAGAAGGTCCACCTATTCTAAAAGAAGAAGTCGCTGACGCTATCAAGCATATGATGAAAGGAAAAACAGCTGGACCGGATGGAATCACAATAGAAGAATCAGAAGTAATGGGAGAATTTGGAGTAGAAATATTAACCAAAATGTTAAATGATATGTACAGAAGTAGATATCTACCAAGTGATATGCTTAAATCTCTTTTTATAACTATACCAAATAGACAAGGAGCAATTGAATGCGAAGATTTTTCTACGATTAACCTCATAAACCATGTCACTAAGCTTCTACTCAGAATTATAATGAGAAGAACAAGAAAGAAAATAAAAATGGACATCGCTGAAGAACCGTATGCATTTGTGGAAGTAAAGGGTACAAATAATGCAATGTATACATCACGGACGCTATTAGAAAGATCAAGAGAGCCAAAGACATACATATATTTGTGCTTCATAGATTATACTAAAGCAGTTGATAAAGTAAACCATTATGAAAAGATTAAAATATTGGAAGATATTAACATTGATGGGATATATCTCAGAATAATAATAAAATATTTACTGGAACAAAGTAGCAGCCATTAAAATGGGAAATAAAGGAGGAAGTTATGAAAAAATTAAGTGTGGGAGTACGACAGGGATGTGTTTTTCCACCGGATCTCTTCTCCCTCTATAGCGAAGTAATAATGAGAGAGATCAAAGAGAAGCCAGGAATAAGATTTGGAGGTTATAATATAAACCAGTGGTTTCCAGGCTTTTTAAGCCGATGGCCATATTTACTATTTTCGGTAGTTAAGCGGGCCACAACGTTATAAAATTATAAAAGTCGTGCAATATCATTCTTACCTATCTTAACTTTCGTCACTAAATTTCTAAAACATTAAAGGTAGTCAGTGTCAGTACTACACTTCGGTCGTTTTTTGGTTTAAAATCAAAAGTTCATTTAACAATAAATCTTAAATCAATTTCGAAAATCGCTATTAATGTAATTAATTTACAATTGTAACTGTTCTTCATAACCAGTTACTTAAGTTCAGATGCCAGTTTATTTATGTCTGGGCACAAATCTGCCGTGTCCAAAGTCATAAGCGCAGCTAGGTTACTTTCGGTGAGTCTGTAACGTTGCTTGTTTTTTTTTTTTTTTTTTTTTTTTTTTTTTTCTTTTATAAAGATCATTGCGAAAAATGACTGCTCGCATCTATAAGTCAATCCAAAACTACAAATGTATCTCTTCGCGAATGAACACAAGTGTTCAAATTGTTCGACAGGCAATAGTAGTCAGAATGAAATCATATGATCAGCTGAAGGTGAAGCAGGCAGCTCCAGAAATTTACATCTCAGTGCAGAATTGCATTTCAAGTCAATTATTTCGTGCTGAAGGTTTTGCTGTAATTGACAGAGCTTGGCATCAGGAAATAGGAACGGATATATGAAGATGGCAACATTATCCTCCTATATTGTGAACTCTTGAAATCTAGACTGAAACGAGGCCTCGCATGCCACTTTCTGACAGCTGGCGGGCCACAAGTGGCCCGCGGGCCGTGGTTTGGGAACCTCTGATATAAACAATATACGCTATGCAGATGACACACTATTGATTGCGAATAAAGCAAAAGCTCTACAACAATTGTTGGACATTATAGTTACAGAGAGTGCAAAGACAGGACTCTCCTTGATTATCAAGATAGCAGTAACAATGGTGACATCAAAGAAAAAGGTGACACGTAAATGTGAAATAGATATAGAAGGGAAATTATTCAACAAGTGGATAGTTTTAAATATCTAGGTGTATTTAAAACATCATAAGGACGTTGCACAACAGAGACTAACAGCAGAATAGGGCAAGAAAAAGCTGCATTTCACAAAATGAATAGTATCTTATGCAATAAGTCACTATCATTGAATGCAAGAAAGAGAATGCTAAAGTGCTATATAGAACCTATTTTGCTGTATGGCTGTGAATCTTGGAATGTAAATGAACAAACTAGGAAGAGATTGGAAGCGACAGAAATGTGGTTCCTGAGACGAATGTTGTGAATTCCTTGGACTGCGAAAGAAACTAACAACGATTGCCTGATAGAGTATAATGAGACTAGAACATTAATGTACAACAAGACAGAGGCAAACGGCTTTTTTTATTTTTGTCATGTGATGAGAAGAGAGGCAATGAGAACATCGTGACAACTGGAAAGATCTAGGGGAAGAGAGGCAGACCAAGATACATGATGCTGGATGGATTGCGATGGTGGCATGGAGGAATATCAACATCGGAGTTGGTCCAGAAAGCCAAAGACCGAGATCTGTGGAGAGTCATGAACGCCTACGCCAGCCGGCATGTCACTTGATAATGATGACGAATTACTAACAATGGTGACACCATGAAAGAAATTAAAAGACCAATATCTATTCCTCTTGAAAAACTAAACCAACTGAACAAATTAAGGCGTGGGACAGATAGACCTACAAAAATTAGATTTTTAAGAGCGCGCATCTTTCCCATTGCAACATACGCCTGTGAGACCTGGACATTTACTAAACAAGCTGAACAGCGTATAATGCCGTTGAATTATAAATGTTATAGAAGGGTACTAGGAATATCTTGGATACAGAAAAACAAAACAAATGCATCCATACAACAAGATCGGAATACTGAAGAAGGTTGGCTACTAAAGACGATAAAACAAAGACAACTGAAATATTTTGGTCATTTGAAACGTCATGAAAGTTTGGAGAGAATAATAACGGAGGGGTATGTGCCCAAGGCCGGTCTCCCTGGTCGAGGAGTTAGCAGCTTTCTCCGTAACCCCGAATACTCTCGTGGTTGATGTGAGCGCACGAGAATTGGAAGCTGTTTGAGTGGCGCCAGTGACTTATGAGAGTATGGAGCCGGTCGCTTAGAAAGCAATGGCAAACTACTGAGCGTAATCGTGCCAAGAAATCAACAATCAGCTGAAAGATGCTGCTGTTGACAGCGATGTCCTGTAAAGGATATGCAAATCATTTATTTATATGCCCGAGAATAGAGGAAGAGGAAGGCCAAAGAGAAGGTGAGTGCAGGATGTGGCAGATGATCTCCTGATGAGTGAATCGGATGCAGGACATCTTGCTTATGATCGAGAGGTTTTCCGGAAGGTTGTTATGGGAGCAAAGTTCTGCAAAGGACATGCTACTTAATGAATGAATGAATCACCATTGATGGGAACGATTTCTGAATATTAACTAGAAACTAATAGCATTAATTAAAATGGGAAATAAATTTCACACTTATGTATAGAGATCAGAAGGAGTAAGACAAGCATTTGTTTTGTCACCGGATCTCTTCTCGATCTATATAGATATACTAATGAAAGAGAAAAACGATGGACTAGGAATACGAGTTTTAGTTTATAATACATATAAATATGCGCATGGCACAGTAGTGATTGCTGAAAACGCAAGATATTGTAACAATGCGTGTATACAGAGGATCAACAAGTTCTGCTGTGTTGTTTCAAAACAGGCTTTATTTATATATGATGGTCGATACAAAATCCAAGTACAGAATCAATTATGATGTTGTCTTCTCTTCCCTCGTTCTTGGTGGTCACTACCCAACAACCAGCTACGTCACGACTTGAGCATCTTTCTTACTGTTCTATATCGATGCTCAAGCGTGCTGTAGTCTTGCACCCCTAAGCTAATACTGATATGATATTCATTCTGCTACACCTCCCTGTCTTTTAAAAGACTTTTCTTCTTCAAAAGTCTTAACTCCTAACCCCTTTATCCTACACCTTCTCTCCTTACCTCCCATAATTTCTCTAAGCCGCCCCAAACTAACTCTATTTTAGGTGAATATTTCCTTCTAATTGTACCACATAGCAAACCACTATGAAATTATATTTCTTCTTCGTTTCTGGCTCTTCACAGTGTCTTTATAATATATATATATATATATATATATATATATATATATATATATATATATATATATATATATATATATATCATAAGAATGGCTCGTATCAATCGTTATCGTACACTTGACATTATGAAATTTCTCATTCACACAGCACAGGATAGACAGAAAAAAAGTAAAGAAGGGGTGCGCACCCAAGTATAAGGAAATAGTCAACACAATCACATTTACCTCTCTTGCCAACGAAAAAACTTTTGTAAAAAGTTTTTTAAAATATATCTTATGAAATACATCTCTGTTCACTATAAATTAAGTTGATCTAAGTTTTGTTTTATATACTCAACATTTATATTGCCATATTTTGCCATCCACAACCTTGTCTATATTTCACTTATCTCACGTTCAACCATGAACCAATGTTCATATTCCATGAACATTTTAAATTAATTAACGCTGTTTTTCCACAGCTCCTATATTTTTTTCCCCTCACATCCCATGGTACGCCTCCTTGTTTATCTATTCCATATACCCAAGCTTATATGCTGCCATTCACAGCCCCCTTTTTATCTATTCTCTATTAACCAACTATCATATCGTTACTCATAATATGGTATCCAATCCATATATCTTCAATTAATGCTGACTTTAATGCAGCTCCTATTTTAACTTTCCCATAACCATCCCCGGCATATGTTTCTAATACTTCATAGCCATATCAACATCTTTATGCTGATTATCACAGCAACAGAATATACCCATGAACATATTATTCACAAAGATAATGTGTCTCTCTACTAGTCCTCAGTAGTTTATTACTATTTTCTGAACGAAGGGTCCTAAATAAAGCCCCATGTATTGCCTTTATTCTAGACAAAACCATGTAAATTAAACTTAACTTAACTAATTTCTAACATATATATATAAACAAGGTAATTACCATTCAACATACAAGACAATTCACTTAAATTATGAGTTAAGCGAAATAAAATCACAACAGGACATCATACCCCCCCCCCCCCAAGTTTTTATACATCATTTATGTTTCCCCTCATATCAATTAAAGGTATTAACTCATTCAAAGAAAAACGTATTTTAAAATAATATAACATACATCCTATCTATTGTTAGTCTCTTTTATGGACTAACAATAACTTATTTATCTATTTAAGAAAACTCAAGAAGTCAAACCATAAAATCAATTGGCAATAAAATTACAGTAAAAAAAAATAAACCTCACTCGAATTTATATCCATATTAGTTAACTTAATACCTAATTATGTCTATTCTTCAAGACAACTCATTATAAGTATCAATAGAACCCTTTTCTATAACAAATGTGTCATATACATCCTCAAGTATCATTTTCCTTTTTAAATCATGAAATTTATATCTTGCTATCTGCAGTATTTTCTATCAATTTATTTCCTACGTTTCCATTTCTTCAGTAACTCCAAGTTCCTTTGAATAAGTGCTATCTCCACATCAATATCTTCTTCTTCGTATAAAGTATTACTTTCTTCCATACTACTATTTGATTCTGAATTTTCATCCATTTCTTCTTCATCTGTATGTCTATTACTAGCAGCTGCCAATCTTTTTCTTTCTATATCCAATCTAATTTTTTTATCATCGTTTCTTAACGACCTTTCTAATAGGGGTATAAATTCGTCGCTTGATGAATTTTCCCTAATTCTTCTCTGTCCTTTCACTTCTCTTTCTCTCTGTCTCTCTATTCTCCTTTACGTTGCTTGTCTAGTATTTTTAAATGGAGCACCTATCTCTTCTTCCATAGATTCTATGCTATCATAATGACTCTCATTCATATTTTTTTCTTCTATCGTTTTCGGTATTGTCTGTTCTTGAGTATCATCACAAACTGGAGTTGTTATTAATTGACTTTGTGCTGGATCTTTTCTAAAATCTGGGGGTATTGTAGCTCTTCTGACGACTTGTTCATCTAAATATCCGGTGTCTGAATAATAATTATTATTATAATTATTATTTCCCTATCATCATTATCTCTTCTTAAGTGCTCTACGTGTGCCCTTGCTATATGTCCCGTGATCTGGTTCTTTATACTGTACGATACATTTCCTAGCTTTTCTAAAATGTAATAACCTGGAACCCAACGAGCATCAAATTTAGAGTTCCTTCTATGCTTCTTATAATAAACTCTATCACCTACTTTGAATTCCTGTAATTTTGTATTCACGTTTCTGTACTTTTTCTGTCTTTCTCTAGCTTTAATTATATATTTCATTAATCTTACATGTGCTTTATGCATTTCTTGTATGATGACCTCTTGAAAGTCTTCCCCCATATATTTACGTCTTGGTTTTAACAGATTATCTATGGGTAGTATTGGCTCTCTCCCGTGTAATAAATAAAATGGTGAAAACCCTGTGCTCTCATTTTGATTTGTGCGTATAGCGCTAAGCGCAGGTCCTAGGAATAGATCCCAATCTTTTTCATGTTCATCGACAATCTTTGCTATAATATCGTACAATGTTCTATGTTGTCTTTCGTTCTTAGCATTTGAAGAAGGTCTATAGTATGAGGTCTTTATATGTTTTATATTCAAATCTTTTAATAACTTTTCGAATTTCTTATTCACAAATTCTTTACCATTATCCGTGAGTACAATCTGTGGGCAACTAAATCTTGGTACGAATTCCTGTAAAAAAATATTAATGATAGTATCTGTGCTCTTATCTGGGATTGCATAAACTTCCGGCCAAAGACTGTAGACGTCCACCATATGAATTAGATATACGTTCCCTGATAATGAGCTAGAGTGAGGACCTGATATATCTAAACTAACTTTTTGCATTGGAAACTGAGGAATATCTGTATCTTGTAAGGGACACTTAATTGTTTTCATATTCCTTAATCTGCATCTTTCACACGTATCGACATATTTACAAGCAGTTTTAAATAAATTCGGCCAATAATATTTATTCGTAAGTGCTTTCACTAATTTATCACGACCGAGATGACCATTCTCATCATGATATGCTTTTAAAACTTCATTTTCCAAATGTTTTGGAATATATTTCCTTAGCTGTTCGTTTCTTTCACTCATGTAATATAACTGTTCATCCTCTTGCAAAACTAAATAATTCTTCTTATACTTATTCTCATCCGTTTCTTTTAATTTCTGTTTTATTTCTAAGACTTTTGGGTCTAATTCTTGTTCTTCTTTCATATTAAATTGTGCTAAATGTGGGTCTTCCGCTCTAGGTTCAGACTCTTGATCCGACGGTAAACTCTCAAAATCTTCTCTATTTATTATGGCTTGTTAAAGATGAGAACGATGGGCGTGTGAAAATGTCCCGGGTGCTGAGATGTCGGTTCACGATTCCAGTCAACTCAACTCACATTGCAGTTGCTAAATAGTACAGATGACAGCGGGGAACTTTGTGGTGTCACCCTTATGCGCACTGGCTCTGATGCCAATGTTGCCAGTAGGAGAGCAGCTGATCTCTCCACACAGGTGGCTACTATGCAGCATCCTAGCTATGAGTTGTCTCCATAATCTACTAAAGAAGATATTAATTTTGCAATATTTACACTGTTGTAAGCATCCGTCATAGTGGTATTGCGACAGTTGTTACCTGCTTGTTTTGGCATCCATCATAAACAGCATTTTCCTAGGTCTTCTTTACTGGTCACTAGCTTAAAAAGGTATCTATCTGGTTGTATCCCTGCATCTTCCAAATTTGAGATTATAAATATGTTTTCGAGTAGTTTTTCATATAGGTTTATCAGTGTAATAATTTCATAACTGCATGGCTTCGTGGGGGGGGGGGGGGGGGATTCCTGAGTTTAGAGAGCTGCTGTAGGTCTTGGACATGTTGATCTTCTTGTTATATTTTTCGCACACTATAAATAATGTATATATATATATATATGTATATATATATGTATATATATATATATACGCTTTGAACAATTTTGTTCGTCATACAACCATATTATAACTGAAGTGCACAACGAGAACATCTGAATGAACGACACAGAACTGATAAGAAAGGGGAAAAATAATAAAAATTACAGAATAAGAGGCTGAGACAGAGCATAAGTCTAAAGCTAATCCTGCAGCATGGAGCATATACTGCCTGAGATAGGGTATCACTAGCCTCATCGCATGAGAAGAAGTAGTGCCGAACTGAAGCTTCTTGCAAACAACTTTCTGACTGACGTTAGCCTCTAATCGATGCGTTAAGAAGTGTTGCCGTCAGATCTTGTTACTACGTCTTCGATTTCAGATAATCACCTCTACTCGGCCCACAATGTTTTTCCTGCACAGCCGCCTGTCAAACTGGCTAATGTTTGTCTGAGTTTCTGCTTTTCTTGACATAACCTATTTGCTGCCCGACCTTTGTGAGATAAAGTGCGCCAAACATTTTACTTTAAAATATATCACGTGCTTATATTTCAAACATTCCAGCCACATGTCGGAAACCACGGAATTGGCTGAGAAGCTTGATGGCTACAATTTGTTATTTCAACGTCTAGATATTTAGTTTAAATTATCACATGTCTTATTCCCTCGCCAACCCCCTCCCCACCCCTCTCTCAACACCCCCCCCCCCCCACACACACACACACCTTAGACCACGGAAAGAAGGCCCATATGTGAGCATAAAAATACGTAACATCGACACTCATTACAATATGCAAATGACACCTTGCAACTGCTGAGTAACAGTTTGTGTCAGACTGCATTAAATAAAATGTAGGAGCTCTCAAAAATTCACATAACTAAGGGAAAATGTGTCCTTACAGTCACTAATAAGTACCAGGTACTGCAACAGTTAATATAGGAAGTGAGTATGGAAGCCGCTAGTAGCATTTAAAAGCATTTGAAACAAATCAATGCAAGGATGTCCTGGGGGGGGGGGGGGGAGAAGAACATAAATGCACGAATAACGCGGAAACTATTTAAAACGTAGAAGAAAACAAAGTAATATAGCGGTTATGATAATAGCAATACCAGAGCTACGATTGCAAGAGTTTATGAAAAATACGCAGACGCTCATTTTAAAACCGCTGGGAAATGGATATGGGCAAATAAAAAGCAACAATTAGTTGGTCTAACTCAGTGGTTCTCAACCTGTTTTGGCCCACGCATCCTTTCACTATATGTCAGAATGTCCTTTTCCCCTTTCCAAAATTGTCAGCCTCAAAAAGTGCATTCAAAATAACATGCCTATAATACTGAAGATTCTTATTTTCTTCCATATGTGTACATAACCTTTTAGTTTTGTACATTTAATGACAAATGAATATGCTGATGGATATTAAATCTTAAATAAAATAATTTTTTTTATATTCACAATATTTTATTAACACACCAAATAATCATACTACAATTTTAAAAAAAAGTTGAAACGTTACAGAATTGTAACTTAATACACTACACCAGAATGCAGAAAATTGTGCTTCATCACACAAAACCCTCAATAGAAATCTAGAAGTTGTAGATTTATAATTAACTTCATTCAAATGAAGATTGTAAATAATGAGAACACTGTGATTGTTTTTTTTTTTCCTCAGAAATTCTTAAATACGCGGAGGAGTGCTTGAAAGGGCACAATGGAGATCAACATCTAATCTATTACGTCGTTTCGTTTTTATTTCCAAGATAGCTGAAAAGTTTGACTCACACAGATATTATGACACAAATGGAAGCAATGCACGGATTGCTTTTTCTGCCACTTTTGGGTAGGAATTGCACATCAAAGGCCAAAATTCCGAGATTGGTTTCTCACACAACACATCTATTGCTCCCAGATCAGATTTCAGCTTCAGAAATTCACCTTGACAATCATCAGAAACTTTTTCAACTGAAAATTTGAATGGGTTTCACACAAAATCCAATCATCATCCCTAATTCGGGAAAATATCGCTAAAATTAATTTTCTAGTGCTGTCAAATGCTGCAAATTTTTGCAAATTGTGGAAGTACTTGGTCCTTGACATCACCAACCAGAATAAATGAGAGCTTCTCAAACATTGAAAAATTTTTCACATTGGCCTTTCTTTTCAAATTTTCCAGCTTGCTCATTAAAGCTATCAAGACGTCAACAAATTGTATTATATATGTATTTCTTCCTTGCATCTGAAGATTGAGTTTATTCGGCTGCTAAAAAATATCAACTAAATAGGCAAGGCGCATGATCCACTCCTCATCATCCAGCCACGCAAAATATTACTTCATCTTACCCTGAACTTCAAAAAATAATTTGAGCTCGAGTCTTAGCTCATATACCCCCGCAGTTACATTTCCTCTTGACAGCCATCGAACATTTGTCTTGAAAAGAAGCAAATGGTGGCTTGCATCCATGTCAATGCATAACTGCTTGAAAAGACGTGAGCTGAGAGCGCCTCCTATTACAACATTCACTGTCTTAACGAACGATTTTATCCAAAAACTTCCCCAGTGGAGCTGGAAGTGTTTTTGAAGCCAGTGCCTGAAGATGGATCATGCAACGAATGCCTTTCATTTTGGGGGCATATGTCTTCACACTAACTTGAAATCCTGATTGATTGATTGATTGATTGATTTAGGAATCGACATCACAGCATTTAGGGCATTCCCATAAGTGCTCCGTCCCCATCCTCAGTCACTAACTTGAAATCCTGATTTGGTCATTAACTTAGCTGGTTGATCTGTACAGCACCCACACATATTATCCCACAAAATATTTTCTGATTCAAGGAAAGATGAAACCTTTTCCAAAATATCACAGGCCTTGGTAGTTGTTTTAACAGGAGAACAAAAAAGGAAGATCTTCTTTAAATGATCCTGAATGTACATACTTTGCAAACACCATTAACTAAGAACACGATGCCACATCAGTCGATTCATAAATTTGAATTAAATAGAGCCCATATGCTGCAGACTTGATCTCTTGCACAACTTGATCCTTGATGTCTATGGTCGTATCGCTGATCCTCTTATGAACAGTATCGTTTGATAGTGAAACCGCTGCAAGTTGTTTCTCTAATCCACTTCCCAACACAATTTCCACCATTTTGAGACAACAAGGTTTGATCAAAGTTTCTCTCCTTGTGTTGAGGATGAAATTCAACAAATGTTGCTTCAAATATGACAGTTTCATAGACACATTTGACAAACTTTTACCACAAATAACAAATTGAGGTCGTCCTTCACCGTTTATGATGATAAAAGTGAATCCATGCAGACTATATGAATGATCATACTTTCTTCTTCTTCGTCTTCTTCTTCTTCTTCTTCTTCTTCTTCTTCTTCTTCTTCTTCTTCTTCTTCTTCTTCTTCTTCTTCTTCTTCTTCTTCTTCTTCTTCTTCTTCTTCTTCTTCTTTTAACTCATCATAGGCTTCAGATTCTGTAAATACAAAAGGGAAAAGCCAAGAACAACTAAACATAAAATAATTTGACACATTAAAAAAGAGTAATATTTATTCATTTTATATTCCACAATATGGTTGGCATCAAGAAGTAAGGCGATTGTCCTGAACCTGCCGGCACTTTTACACTTTATTTACAACCTTGGTAAGCCCAACGCGTACAGACATACGTCTTCTGGCTTAAAACGCTACACAAACAAGCTCTAATGCCACGGATAAGCTCATTGTTTATTGTCAGTAATAAAATACTACTTTCACCATACGTTTAGACATAAACATTCCGGAACAATAACAAATGTCCCTTACTACTCTATCAAATCTACAACGACTCAAAACATTCTGCTTTCACATATAACAGAATTCTTCTCAATCACCTTACGGCCCATCTCAATCAAGGTCTTCTTCTTGAGAGTCAATGTGGCTTCAGAAAAGAACGAGGAACTGTTGACATGATTTTCGCTGTAAGGCAGCTGCAAGAGAAATGTCAGGAACCACAACTCTGAAATGTTCACCATTTTCATTGACCTTACCAAGGCTTTTGATACAGTCAGCAGAGAAGGACTGTGGAAGATTATGGCGAAATATGGCTGTCCACGAAAGTTTGTCCAAATAGTGCGGCTATTTCATGATGGTATGAAGGTAAGAGTACAGGAAAATGGTGAACTGTCTGAGCCCTTTCCCGTCACCGATGGAGTGAAGCAAGGATGTATGCTGGTACCAACACTGTTCAACCTCATGTTTTCAGCTATGTGACGAATGAATGCCTTCGAGAACAATGACGTTGGAATAGACATCAACTACCGCATGGATGGAAAGTTGTTCAATCTCAGAAGGCTGAAAGCCAAAACCAAAACTAACAGCGACACCGTCAGAGAACTGCTGTTTGCTGATGATTGCGCTCTATATGCCAACTCAGAGGCAGACATGCAACACAATGCCAACTTTGGGCTCAATATCAACTTGGAGAAGACTGTAGTTATGTATCAGCCAGATCCAGGGAATAATCACACCATGCCGAATATCAAGGTGAACGGTCATAGACTAAGTGTTGTGGACAAGTTCACCTATCTTGGCAGCACTGTGTCACAATCTGCCACAATTGATGACGAAGTGAAAGCAAGAATCTCCAAGGCCTGCGCGGCCTTTGGCAGACTGTACAAGAATGTATGGGACATAAATGGAATAAGCCTGCAAACAAATTTGAAAGTCTATAAAGCAGTTGTATTATCCACACTGCTATATGCTTGTGAAACATGGACTGTTTATCAGCGACACGCTAGGAAATTAAACCACTTCCACATAGGCTGTCTTAGGAAGCTATTGAAGATTAAATGGTAAGACAAGATCCCCGGCACTGAAGTTCTAGAAAAAGCGTCCATGCCCAGTATCCACACTCTACTAATGAAGAATCAGATTCTCTGGGC
Organism: Cepaea hortensis; assembly: GCA_963921405.1. Classification (NCBI taxonomy): domain Eukaryota; kingdom Metazoa; phylum Mollusca; class Gastropoda; order Stylommatophora; family Helicidae; genus Cepaea; species Cepaea hortensis. Next base: position 73,029,197 of record OY992880.1, on the reverse strand, counting down.
TGGTCACTTAACTCGTATGCCATATCAGAGGCTCCCTAAACGAATTTTTTTGCGGCGAGCTGCATTGTGGTAAACGCTCCCAAGGCGGCCAGAGGAAAAGCTTTAAAGGCACTCTGAAAATATCACTGAAAGCTTTTGGAATTCATCTTGACACCTGAAAGACTACTGCTAAAGACCGTTATTCGTGGCGTGCATCATTACATAAGGGTGCAGTCACTTGTGAAGCAACCAGGACTGCAAGAGCGGTGAAGAAAAGGCTGGACAGAAAAACCACTGCAGGGGATCCTCCTCCTGGAACGTCAAGCATTCTTTGCCCACATTGTCAAAGAACATTTCGAGCCAAAACAGGCCTTATCAGCCATCTTAGAACTCACGGCTTCATACTTTCAACCCCACTGGATGAAATGAATGGTCATCATCATTCTTGATGGACAAACAACAACAACATTCACTAACTAATTCGTCCACAAACTATCGCTTACACTAACACATTTTTTCCCATTCGTCACTAACTACAAACAGTCTCTCTACGGCGACAAGTGTTTTGAACGGTCGCCTATCCCGTTCCTAGTCTATCTCCCTTGTCACACACTAGTCGCTTTCCGTCTTTTTCCAGTCATGCGGGCGGAACACACACTTCCGAATCGAGTTCAAACCAAACCTTCCTTCACTGTCGTGAATTGTCGTTCACTGTATATTTGTCTTATGTCTGCCTTGTTCTGTCTTATCTGAACTGTCGTCAATATAATGTAGGGCCATGACAGCGATCATACGTTTTAGCGTCCCAAATTAAGGAACGGTGTAAACTCCACATGATCGCACTTTCATTTCGAGAACATTGCTACCCATCATCGACGCCCATATCGACCTCAGAACTCACATCATATGCGATGATTGGCTATCTTATCGTGAATTGCGAAACAGCAGCGTGGGATACCTACACGATTTCGTTAATCATCCCCGAAATTTCGTTCAGCCAGTAGACCCATGCAGTTGTGCACACACAAATAATTGAAGGACTTGGGCTCATGCCAAAACGAAAATAAAACGCATCTCCTGACACGAGCAGGGAGCTTTTTGTTATCTACATTAGAGATTTTGATGATGGCAAAATGGAAGTCCTCATTTCAAATGAATTGTCTTTCCTGAATTGTTGGCTTCTCAACGTGAACAATACTCGTGAACACGTAGAATATCCATGTACAGCTCTCCTTAATCTGGGAAGCTGTTCGTTTTACTTCTTCATAAATTCGGGATTCGGAACATTAAAAGTCATGAGAGTCAGAAGTATATATTGCAGGTGAAGCAAAGAAATATTTTTTTAATGCACAAATATGGAAGATAATGGTTCAAATGGCTAACAAGACTTTTCAATATAGCATGGGAAGAATGTGTCACATAAAATCTTGGAATGTCGATCGATGACAAAATGTCGCGCCAAATGTCTACCACAAAGCTGGCAATTCTTTAATGTGTTGTTGATCGAGGAAAAACTGTCGCGTCATACGTCGGCTGGCTTTGAAGTTTTAGACGGATTGTCTGGGTAAGAGTCGGCAGGATATTTTGTTGTGGGAACAAGAATTCTCTAGATCACAGGCCGGCAAGACTTTTAGAAGTGCCGGGACAGGTCCCCAGATGAAAACGGAATAGACGGCGGGTTGTTTCCACCCAGTCTAAACAGGAGAAAAAAAATAGATTCTAGACTGTCTAGTGTCTAGACAGTTTTGTAACGTCACTCAGACCCAGTATTAAACCAGTTGAGGTAAACAACTTTGGGGAATTCGACCGAATGTTGTGAAACAACTAAGACGTGTGTGGTATTCCGAGTTGATTCTGGAGAGGGACTACAGTGTCTTCTGTCGATTTGCATTGGCGGACATGTTACCTTCGTGTGATTTAGTAGACCCAATTTTCAAACCGGAATACATATATGGTAATTAAGTAAATAAACATACATTAGATTATTCTTAGGAATCGAGTGTAGTAATGTTCGTTGATAGAACGTATTATAAGAGCGTCGGCAACAGTAGCCTATCGCGTAGCTTAAACTAGCTGGTGTGAGATATCATTTAACTAAGTGAGTTAAGGGCAATGTAGTGGGATTATATTTAGGGAGATTGAGGATGGTTGGGGGGATGAAGGAAATGTCAAATGGTAGGATCTTCCAGTAGGGCATCTGCTGGGTTTCTGCCCTTTTCCTTTAGTCTTTCCTTGTCTTACCATGACTCAGACCGATGTGATGAGCTCCTCGGCCTTATGACAGAATTTGGTTCTCTGTTATATTTCTGAGTGCGGCCGGTGGCCTACACTCACTTAATAAAGGTTGGAATCGGGTTTCTCTCACCAGGTGTGTTCTCTGTTCAACAGGTTCCACCATAGTTACCACCAGCTGAAAGAAAAGTCATAGCTCGAGTATTGAAGGCAGAGTTTACTGAGAGGCTTCTGCACTGGGCCCATAACCCAGAGGGTCTGCAGGAACCTGGCCTCTGCTGAGCAGGAAACGATGATAATATAAGAGTGTTTCCTAGGTGATAGGTTACATCACATTAAAATCAAGACACAGACAATAACACCTGTACCAGGAACATTAGTAGATCTAGATTCCTGGAACCTTATCAGTATGTGTTACAATTGGTGAATTCCAATCATTACCGATTAACTCTGTGTGTTACATTTTGGGAATTTCTATGAACAGTAAAATACTAACATTGGGGTTTTTTCCAAAGTGACAGTAACATTAATTTTAGGATTCTTTGATCCCAGAACTTTTATGAAAGAGTATTTACACTGTGTGTGTTAGATTGATGATCAATATTGGACTGTTTCCACTATTGATGACCAAGCATCATGATTGTTGAAGAGCTATCGGAGGAAGTCGACACTTGGCCTGAGAGACACATCATTTGGGTGAGGTTTTCTGACCGTCATATATGGTGCTGTTGTGTGGCCAGTACAGTGAGGAAACTGACTTTGCTCCTGAGCTATTCGGTCTGACTCTACATACACGTTAGATTATACGACAGACATTCTACACATACACTTTGCACACACCTGACACTTTTCTTTATTAAATTGTTTTTGTCAGTTTTTTAAAGCTAGTGTTGTGTGAGTATGTTTTGGAAAAGAATGAGAGGGGCGTGGTTCATTGGTAAGAGGGAGAGCGAGAGAGTGATCCAGGGACTGACGGGGTGTTCTGGACAGAAAGCTGGGAGATCCTCAGGATAAGGATTTGGGGTTAAAAGGATGTCCATGTTGATTCCCCTCACCCCAGGGACGACACTTATATTAAATACGACAGAATGAAAAGTCCCAGATGATTGACAACAGGCAATAATAGTACCAACGTGGAAAAATAAAGGCAATATGAGAGAGTATGAAACATACAGAGGTATATCACTCCTGAGCCATATAGGGATAATGTACGCAAAATTATTGGAACAAAGAGCTAGACCCATAGTTGAACAGCAGTTAAGCAAAGTACAATTCGGTTTTCGGAAATATAAAAGTTGCATTGATGCACTATTTACACTTAGACAAATATGTGAAAAATATCAGAATATTGTTTTTGTAGATCAGGAAAAGGCTTTCGATAGAGTAGACAGATACAAATTATGGACCATCCTTTAAGACTATTGGATGCAAGGGCAATTGCTAGAAAACATCATAGCCATGTACCACTCGAGCCGAAGTGCAGTAAGAACACATGAAGGAATATCAGATATGTTCACAGTCAATACAGGAGTGAGACAGGGATGTGTGCTCTCTCCTCTGCTATTTAATATCTACGTGGACAGAATATCCAAAGAAGCAAGTCTTGATAGAACAGATTCAGAAAATTTAGAATTCTTTACTCAAGATGAAACAACTGACCCACAGGAAATAAATTAACTTCTATTTGCAGACGATCAGTGCCTGTTTTACAACGATTAGGGCAAAGTACAACATCAGATTAATAATCTGAGTTCAACCTGCAGCAGATACAATATGAGTATAAACACAGCCAAAACCGAAGTAATGCAAATTAGCAGATCGCCGGGCCCATTAAGTATACAGATAAATAGCACAACTCTGAAACATGTTAAAGAATTCAAATATCTTGGAAGTACGATCACAGAAGATGGCAGATTGGACAGAGAAATCGAAATCGGATGTCAAAAAGCTAGTGCACTAAATATCAACTAACAACCTTACTTAAACATCCAAATAAATCCATGTCCGCAAAACGACATAATAAACAGAATATTTCCACCAACACCATGCTGCCAATCTCAAACCTGGACTATATCCAAATCACATTTTCGCAAAATCAACAACTGCGAGATGCGATGCCTGAGGAGAGCTTCCAACCTAATAATCCGAGACCGAGCAAGAAATGCTGTTATCAGACAGACTGTGCCACATTTATTGAAAGGCAGAAGATCAAGTGGTTTTGCCATGTCGTTAGAATGCAACACCAACAACTACCATCACTGGCCCTACATCAAAGATCATCTGCGACGAGACCAAGAGGACGTCCAATAAGAAAATGGATTGACGACATCAAAGACATTGTAAAATCACACGGAATGACACTATCCAGTGCCGCCCACCGGGAGCCGGAACGCAAATTATTCCTCCCCACAACGCTTGATGGCAGAACAGGAAGAAGAAGATGATGATGATGATGATGAATTACCAACATACCTATTAATAAAAGGTTTAGAAATGCGTTAATTAATGTAAAGACATTGCCGGACGCTGACTGTAATAGTGATCATGTACCACTATGTCGATTAATAAAAGTAAGATTGAAGAGAGAAAAAAAAACATGGTTAAGAACATGAGACTTAATAAAGAGGTTCTGAAGGTAGATAAAGAAAGTCAAGAACCATACAGAGTGATTGTGAAAAATAGGTACAATGCAATAGCTAAAATACAGAATATAAACGAACAAAGGGAAATGTTAAGGGACTCCATTCATCAAACGAGCAAATAAATATAACGGAGAAAAGCCAAAAAGCTAAGAAAAAATGTATGATAAGAAATCTTAAAGTTGATGGTCAAAAGAAAGCAGAGTAAACATGATAAACGAGAATATAACGAGATAAATAAAGAAATGAAAAAATAATTGTGTGAAGGCAAAAGAAATGTGGTTAAACTAGCAGTGCAAAATTTAATAAAATTGTATTAAAGACACAGAATATATGCACAGACAAATCAGTGAGCTCACATGAAGAAAAATATAAATAAATACAGGGTGTTTAAAATCAAACACAGGAAAGATATTATTGGAGTAAGATGCTATAATGAAGAGGTGGGATATGCATATAAGAGAATATATTTAGTTTAGTTTAGTTTAGTCGACGGATCAACATCACGGCACACGAGTGTAATCCATAAGTGCTACCCTTCTACTCATAACTCAACAAAATCTCATCTCAGTGCACGAACTTCGTAGCACCGGCGAGGATCCTGAAATACTTTGGGTAGATATTTAACTCAAAATTTTGCCCGGACAGAGCCTTTAGGCTACTCTTTTTCGATTTCCAGCTGCCAAGGGAGTTTTTACGTGCGCAACAATACACACAGTTGTTTGATCTCACTACCCAGAGACCAGGGGAAATTTTGTTAATAGAAGTCCACATGAAAAAATCCCAGCTCTCACCGGGACTTGAACTGCACTCGAGGCAGACACCAAAACTCGAGACCACTCAGCCCCCTTATATAAGAGAATTATATGATGGAGAAAGATCAGAATTAACAGAAGAAAGTAAGTTAGAAGGTCCACCTATTCTAAAAGAAGAAGTCGCTGACGCTATCAAGCATATGATGAAAGGAAAAACAGCTGGACCGGATGGAATCACAATAGAAGAATCAGAAGTAATGGGAGAATTTGGAGTAGAAATATTAACCAAAATGTTAAATGATATGTACAGAAGTAGATATCTACCAAGTGATATGCTTAAATCTCTTTTTATAACTATACCAAATAGACAAGGAGCAATTGAATGCGAAGATTTTTCTACGATTAACCTCATAAACCATGTCACTAAGCTTCTACTCAGAATTATAATGAGAAGAACAAGAAAGAAAATAAAAATGGACATCGCTGAAGAACCGTATGCATTTGTGGAAGTAAAGGGTACAAATAATGCAATGTATACATCACGGACGCTATTAGAAAGATCAAGAGAGCCAAAGACATACATATATTTGTGCTTCATAGATTATACTAAAGCAGTTGATAAAGTAAACCATTATGAAAAGATTAAAATATTGGAAGATATTAACATTGATGGGATATATCTCAGAATAATAATAAAATATTTACTGGAACAAAGTAGCAGCCATTAAAATGGGAAATAAAGGAGGAAGTTATGAAAAAATTAAGTGTGGGAGTACGACAGGGATGTGTTTTTCCACCGGATCTCTTCTCCCTCTATAGCGAAGTAATAATGAGAGAGATCAAAGAGAAGCCAGGAATAAGATTTGGAGGTTATAATATAAACCAGTGGTTTCCAGGCTTTTTAAGCCGATGGCCATATTTACTATTTTCGGTAGTTAAGCGGGCCACAACGTTATAAAATTATAAAAGTCGTGCAATATCATTCTTACCTATCTTAACTTTCGTCACTAAATTTCTAAAACATTAAAGGTAGTCAGTGTCAGTACTACACTTCGGTCGTTTTTTGGTTTAAAATCAAAAGTTCATTTAACAATAAATCTTAAATCAATTTCGAAAATCGCTATTAATGTAATTAATTTACAATTGTAACTGTTCTTCATAACCAGTTACTTAAGTTCAGATGCCAGTTTATTTATGTCTGGGCACAAATCTGCCGTGTCCAAAGTCATAAGCGCAGCTAGGTTACTTTCGGTGAGTCTGTAACGTTGCTTGTTTTTTTTTTTTTTTTTTTTTTTCTTTTATAAAGATCATTGCGAAAAATGACTGCTCGCATCTATAAGTCAATCCAAAACTACAAATGTATCTCTTCGCGAATGAACACAAGTGTTCAAATTGTTCGACAGGCAATAGTAGTCAGAATGAAATCATATGATCAGCTGAAGGTGAAGCAGGCAGCTCCAGAAATTTACATCTCAGTGCAGAATTGCATTTCAAGTCAATTATTTCGTGCTGAAGGTTTTGCTGTAATTGACAGAGCTTGGCATCAGGAAATAGGAACGGATATATGAAGATGGCAACATTATCCTCCTATATTGTGAACTCTTGAAATCTAGACTGAAACGAGGCCTCGCATGCCACTTTCTGACAGCTGGCGGGCCACAAGTGGCCCGCGGGCCGTGGTTTGGGAACCTCTGATATAAACAATATACGCTATGCAGATGACACACTATTGATTGCGAATAAAGCAAAAGCTCTACAACAATTGTTGGACATTATAGTTACAGAGAGTGCAAAGACAGGACTCTCCTTGATTATCAAGATAGCAGTAACAATGGTGACATCAAAGAAAAAGGTGACACGTAAATGTGAAATAGATATAGAAGGGAAATTATTCAACAAGTGGATAGTTTTAAATATCTAGGTGTATTTAAAACATCATAAGGACGTTGCACAACAGAGACTAACAGCAGAATAGGGCAAGAAAAAGCTGCATTTCACAAAATGAATAGTATCTTATGCAATAAGTCACTATCATTGAATGCAAGAAAGAGAGTGCTAAAGTGCTATATAGAACCTATTTTGCTGTATGGCTGTGAATCTTGGAATGTAAATGAACAAACTAGGAAGAGATTGGAAGCGACAGAAATGTGGTTCCTGAGACGAATGTTGTGAATTCCTTGGACTGCGAAAGAAACTAACAACGATTGCCTGATAGAGTATAATGAGACTAGAACATTAATGTACAACAAGACAGAGGCAAACGGCTTTTTTTATTTTTGTCATGTGATGAGAAGAGAGGCAATGAGAACATCGTGACAACTGGAAAGATCTAGGGGAAGAGAGGCAGACCAAGATACATGATGCTGGATGGATTGCGATGGTGGCATGGAGGAATATCAACATCGGAGTTGGTCCAGAAAGCCAAAGACCGAGATCTGTGGAGAGTCATGAACGCCTACGCCAGCCGGCATGTCACTTGATAATGATGACGAATTACTAACAATGGTGACACCATGAAAGAAATTAAAAGACCAATATCTATTCCTCTTGAAAAACTAAACCAACTGAACAAATTAAGGCGTGGGACAGATAGACCTACAAAAATTAGATTTTTAAGAGCGCGCATCTTTCCCATTGCAACATACGCCTGTGAGACCTGGACATTTACTAAACAAGCTGAACAGCGTATAATGCCGTTGAATTATAAATGTTATAGAAGGGTACTAGGAATATCTTGGATACAGAAAAACAAAACAAATGCATCCATACAACAAGATCGGAATACTGAAGAAGGTTGGCTACTAAAGACGATAAAACAAAGACAACTGAAATATTTTGGTCATTTGAAACGTCATGAAAGTTTGGAGAGAATAATAACGGAGGGGTATGTGCCCAAGGCCGGTCTCCCTGGTCGAGGAGTTAGCAGCTTTCTCCGTAACCCCGAATACTCTCGTGGTTGATGTGAGCGCACGAGAATTGGAAGCTGTTTGAGTGGCGCCAGTGACTTATGAGAGTATGGAGCCGGTCGCTTAGAAAGCAATGGCAAACTACTGAGCGTAATCGTGCCAAGAAATCAACAATCAGCTGAAAGATGCTGCTGTTGACAGCGATGTCCTGTAAAGGATATGCAAATCATTTATTTATATGCCCGAGAATAGAGGAAGAGGAAGGCCAAAGAGAAGGTGAGTGCAGGATGTGGCAGATGATCTCCTGATGAGTGAATCGGATGCAGGACATCTTGCTTATGATCGAGAGGTTTTCCGGAAGGTTGTTATGGGAGCAAAGTTCTGCAAAGGACATGCTACTTAATGAATGAATGAATCACCATTGATGGGAACGATTTCTGAATATTAACTAGAAACTAATAGCATTAATTAAAATGGGAAATAAATTTCACACTTATGTATAGAGATCAGAAGGAGTAAGACAAGCATTTGTTTTGTCACCGGATCTCTTCTCGATCTATATAGATATACTAATGAAAGAGAAAAACGATGGACTAGGAATACGAGTTTTAGTTTATAATACATATAAATATGCGCATGGCACAGTAGTGATTGCTGAAAACGCAAGATATTGTAACAATGCGTGTATACAGAGGATCAACAAGTTCTGCTGTGTTGTTTCAAAACAGGCTTTATTTATATATGATGGTCGATACAAAATCCAAGTACAGAATCAATTATGATGTTGTCTTCTCTTCCCTCGTTCTTGGTGGTCACTACCCAACAACCAGCTACGTCACGACTTGAGCATCTTTCTTACTGTTCTATATCGATGCTCAAGCGTGCTGTAGTCTTGCACCCCTAAGCTAATACTGATATGATATTCATTCTGCTACACCTCCCTGTCTTTTAAAAGACTTTTCTTCTTCAAAAGTCTTAACTCCTAACCCCTTTATCCTACACCTTCTCTCCTTACCTCCCATAATTTCTCTAAGCCGCCCCAAACTAACTCTATTTTAGGTGAATATTTCCTTCTAATTGTACCACATAGCAAACCACTATGAAATTATATTTCTTCTTCGTTTCTGGCTCTTCACAGTGTCTTTATAATATATATATATATATATATATATATATATATATATATATATATATATATATATATATATATATATATATATATATATATATATCATAAGAATGGCTCGTATCAATCGTTATCGTACACTTGACATTATGAAATTTCTCATTCACACAGCACAGGATAGACAGAAAAAAAGTAAAGAAGGGGTGCGCACCCAAGTATAAGGAAATAGTCAACACAATCACATTTACCTCTCTTGCCAACGAAAAAACTTTTGTAAAAAGTTTTTTAAAATATATCTTATGAAATACATCTCTGTTCACTATAAATTAAGTTGATCTAAGTTTTGTTTTATATACTCAACATTTATATTGCCATATTTTGCCATCCACAACCTTGTCTATATTTCACTTATCTCACGTTCAACCATGAACCAATGTTCATATTCCATGAACATTTTAAATTAATTAACGCTGTTTTTCCACAGCTCCTATATTTTTTTCCCCTCACATCCCATGGTACGCCTCCTTGTTTATCTATTCCATATACCCAAGCTTATATGCTGCCATTCACAGCCCCCTTTTTATCTATTCTCTATTAACCAACTATCATATCGTTACTCATAATATGGTATCCAATCCATATATCTTCAATTAATGCTGACTTTAATGCAGCTCCTATTTTAACTTTCCCATAACCATCCCCGGCATATGTTTCTAATACTTCATAGCCATATCAACATCTTTATGCTGATTATCACAGCAACAGAATATACCCATGAACATATTATTCACAAAGATAATGTGTCTCTCTACTAGTCCTCAGTAGTTTATTACTATTTTCTGAACGAAGGGTCCTAAATAAAGCCCCATGTATTGCCTTTATTCTAGACAAAACCATGTAAATTAAACTTAACTTAACTAATTTCTAACATATATATATAAACAAGGTAATTACCATTCAACATACAAGACAATTCACTTAAATTATGAGTTAAGCGAAATAAAATCACAACAGGACATCATACCCCCCCCCCCCCAAGTTTTTATACATCATTTATGTTTCCCCTCATATCAATTAAAGGTATTAACTCATTCAAAGAAAAACGTATTTTAAAATAATATAACATACATCCTATCTATTGTTAGTCTCTTTTATGGACTAACAATAACTTATTTATCTATTTAAGAAAACTCAAGAAGTCAAACCATAAAATCAATTGGCAATAAAATTACAGTAAAAAAAAATAAACCTCACTCGAATTTATATCCATATTAGTTAACTTAATACCTAATTATGTCTATTCTTCAAGACAACTCATTATAAGTATCAATAGAACCCTTTTCTATAACAAATGTGTCATATACATCCTCAAGTATCATTTTCCTTTTTAAATCATGAAATTTATATCTTGCTATCTGCAGTATTTTCTATCAATTTATTTCCTACGTTTCCATTTCTTCAGTAACTCCAAGTTCCTTTGAATAAGTGCTATCTCCACATCAATATCTTCTTCTTCGTATAAAGTATTACTTTCTTCCATACTACTATTTGATTCTGAATTTTCATCCATTTCTTCTTCATCTGTATGTCTATTACTAGCAGCTGCCAATCTTTTTCTTTCTATATCCAATCTAATTTTTTTATCATCGTTTCTTAACGACCTTTCTAATAGGGGTATAAATTCGTCGCTTGATGAATTTTCCCTAATTCTTCTCTGTCCTTTCACTTCTCTTTCTCTCTGTCTCTCTATTCTCCTTTACGTTGCTTGTCTAGTATTTTTAAATGGAGCACCTATCTCTTCTTCCATAGATTCTATGCTATCATAATGACTCTCATTCATATTTTTTTCTTCTATCGTTTTCGGTATTGTCTGTTCTTGAGTATCATCACAAACTGGAGTTGTTATTAATTGACTTTGTGCTGGATCTTTTCTAAAATCTGGGGGTATTGTAGCTCTTCTGACGACTTGTTCATCTAAATATCCGGTGTCTGAATAATAATTATTATTATAATTATTATTTCCCTATCATCATTATCTCTTCTTAAGTGCTCTACGTGTGCCCTTGCTATATGTCCCGTGATCTGGTTCTTTATACTGTACGATACATTTCCTAGCTTTTCTAAAATGTAATAACCTGGAACCCAACGAGCATCAAATTTAGAGTTCCTTCTATGCTTCTTATAATAAACTCTATCACCTACTTTGAATTCCTGTAATTTTGTATTCACGTTTCTGTACTTTTTCTGTCTTTCTCTAGCTTTAATTATATATTTCATTAATCTTACATGTGCTTTATGCATTTCTTGTATGATGACCTCTTGAAAGTCTTCCCCCATATATTTACGTCTTGGTTTTAACAGATTATCTATGGGTAGTATTGGCTCTCTCCCGTGTAATAAATAAAATGGTGAAAACCCTGTGCTCTCATTTTGATTTGTGCGTATAGCGCTAAGCGCAGGTCCTAGGAATAGATCCCAATCTTTTTCATGTTCATCGACAATCTTTGCTATAATATCGTACAATGTTCTATGTTGTCTTTCGTTCTTAGCATTTGAAGAAGGTCTATAGTATGAGGTCTTTATATGTTTTATATTCAAATCTTTTAATAACTTTTCGAATTTCTTATTCACAAATTCTTTACCATTATCCGTGAGTACAATCTGTGGGCAACTAAATCTTGGTACGAATTCCTGTAAAAAAATATTAATGATAGTATCTGTGCTCTTATCTGGGATTGCATAAACTTCCGGCCAAAGACTGTAGACGTCCACCATATGAATTAGATATACGTTCCCTGATAATGAGCTAGAGTGAGGACCTGATATATCTAAACTAACTTTTTGCATTGGAAACTGAGGAATATCTGTATCTTGTAAGGGACACTTAATTGTTTTCATATTCCTTAATCTGCATCTTTCACACGTATCGACATATTTACAAGCAGTTTTAAATAAATTCGGCCAATAATATTTATTCGTAAGTGCTTTCACTAATTTATCACGACCGAGATGACCATTCTCATCATGATATGCTTTTAAAACTTCATTTTCCAAATGTTTTGGAATATATTTCCTTAGCTGTTCGTTTCTTTCACTCATGTAATATAACTGTTCATCCTCTTGCAAAACTAAATAATTCTTCTTATACTTATTCTCATCCGTTTCTTTTAATTTCTGTTTTATTTCTAAGACTTTTGGGTCTAATTCTTGTTCTTCTTTCATATTAAATTGTGCTAAATGTGGGTCTTCCGCTCTAGGTTCAGACTCTTGATCCGACGGTAAACTCTCAAAATCTTCTCTATTTATTATGGCTTGTTAAAGATGAGAACGATGGGCGTGTGAAAATGTCCCGGGTGCTGAGATGTCGGTTCACGATTCCAGTCAACTCAACTCACATTGCAGTTGCTAAATAGTACAGATGACAGCGGGGAACTTTGTGGTGTCACCCTTATGCGCACTGGCTCTGATGCCAATGTTGCCAGTAGGAGAGCAGCTGATCTCTCCACACAGGTGGCTACTATGCAGCATCCTAGCTATGAGTTGTCTCCATAATCTACTAAAGAAGATATTAATTTTGCAATATTTACACTGTTGTAAGCATCCGTCATAGTGGTATTGCGACAGTTGTTACCTGCTTGTTTTGGCATCCATCATAAACAGCATTTTCCTAGGTCTTCTTTACTGGTCACTAGCTTAAAAAGGTATCTATCTGGTTGTATCCCTGCATCTTCCAAATTTGAGATTATAAATATGTTTTCGAGTAGTTTTTCATATACGTTTATCAGTGTAATAATTTCATAACTGCATGGCTTCGTGGGGGGGGGGGGGGGGGGATTCCTGAGTTTAGAGAGCTGCTGTAGGTCTTGGACATGTTGATCTTCTTGTTATATTTTTCGCACACTATAAATAATGTATATATATATATATATGTATATATATATGTATATATATATATATACGCTTTGAACAATTTTGTTCGTCATACAACCATATTATAACTGAAGTGCACAACGAGAACATCTGAATGAACGACACAGAACTGATAAGAAAGGGGAAAAATAATAAAAATTACAGAATAAGAGGCTGAGACAGAGCATAAGTCTAAAGCTAATCCTGCAGCATGGAGCATATACTGCCTGAGATAGGGTATCACTAGCCTCATCGCATGAGAAGAAGTAGTGCCGAACTGAAGCTTCTTGCAAACAACTTTCTGACTGACGTTAGCCTCTAATCGATGCGTTAAGAAGTGTTGCCGTCAGATCTTGTTACTACGTCTTCGATTTCAGATAATCACCTCTACTCGGCCCACAATGTTTTTCCTGCACAGCCGCCTGTCAAACTGGCTAATGTTTGTCTGAGTTTCTGCTTTTCTTGACATAACCTATTTGCTGCCCGACCTTTGTGAGATAAAGTGCGCCAAACATTTTACTTTAAAATATATCACGTGCTTATATTTCAAACATTCCAGCCACATGTCGGAAACCACGGAATTGGCTGAGAAGCTTGATGGCTACAATTTGTTATTTCAACGTCTAGATATTTAGTTTAAATTATCACATGTCTTATTCCCTCGCCAACCCCCTCCCCACCCCTCTCTCAACACCCCCCCCCCCACACACACACACCTTAGACCACGGAAAGAAGGCCCATATGTGAGCATAAAAATACGTAACATCGACACTCATTACAATATGCAAATGACACCTTGCAACTGCTGAGTAACAGTTTGTGTCAGACTGCATTAAATAAAATGTAGGAGCTCTCAAAAATTCACATAACTAAGGGAAAATGTGTCCTTACAGTCACTAATAAGTACCAGGTACTGCAACAGTTAATATAGGAAGTGAGTATGGAAGCCGCTAGTAGCATTTAAAAGCATTTGAAACAAATCAATGCAAGGATGTCCTGGGGGGGGGGGGGGAGAAGAACATAAATGCACGAATAACGCGGAAACTATTTAAAACGTAGAAGAAAACAAAGTAATATAGCGGTTATGATAATAGCAATACCAGAGCTACGATTGCAAGAGTTTATGAAAAATACGCAGACGCTCATTTTAAAACCGCTGGGAAATGGATATGGGCAAATAAAAAGCAACAATTAGTTGGTCTAACTCAGTGGTTCTCAACCTGTTTTGGCCCACGCATCCTTTCACTATATGTCAGAATGTCCTTTTCCCCTTTCCAAAATTGTCAGCCTCAAAAAGTGCATTCAAAATAACATGCCTATAATACTGAAGATTCTTATTTTCTTCCATATGTGTACATAACCTTTTAGTTTTGTACATTTAATGACAAATGAATATGCTGATGGATATTAAATCTTAAATAAAATAATTTTTTTTATATTCACAATATTTTATTAACACACCAAATAATCATACTACAATTTTAAAAAAAAGTTGAAACGTTACAGAATTGTAACTTAATACACTACACCAGAATGCAGAAAATTGTGCTTCATCACACAAAACCCTCAATAGAAATCTAGAAGTTGTAGATTTATAATTAACTTCATTCAAATGAAGATTGTAAATAATGAGAACACTGTGATTGTTTTTTTTTTTTCTCAGAAATTCTTAAATACGCGGAGGAGTGCTTGAAAGGGCACAATGGAGATCAACATCTAATCTATTACGTCGTTTCGTTTTTATTTCCAAGATAGCTGAAAAGTTTGACTCACACAGATATTATGACACAAATGGAAGCAATGCACGGATTGCTTTTTCTGCCACTTTTGGGTAGGAATTGCACATCAAAGGCCAAAATTCCGAGATTGGTTTCTCACACAACACATCTATTGCTCCCAGATCAGATTTCAGCTTCAGAAATTCACCTTGACAATCATCAGAAACTTTTTCAACTGAAAATTTGAATGGGTTTCACACAAAATCCAATCATCATCCCTAATTCGGGAAAATATCGCTAAAATTAATTTTCTAGTGCTGTCAAATGCTGCAAATTTTTGCAAATTGTGGAAGTACTTGGTCCTTGACATCACCAACCAGAATAAATGAGAGCTTCTCAAACATTGAAAAATTTTTCACATTGGCCTTTCTTTTCAAATTTTCCAGCTTGCTCATTAAAGCTATCAAGACGTCAACAAATTGTATTATATATGTATTTCTTCCTTGCATCTGAAGATTGAGTTTATTCGGCTGCTAAAAAATATCAACTAAATAGGCAAGGCGCATGATCCACTCCTCATCATCCAGCCACGCAAAATATTACTTCATCTTACCCTGAACTTCAAAAAATAATTTGAGCTCGAGTCTTAGCTCATATACCCCCGCAGTTACATTTCCTCTTGACAGCCATCGAACATTTGTCTTGAAAAGAAGCAAATGGTGGCTTGCATCCATGTCAATGCATAACTGCTTGAAAAGACGTGAGCTGAGAGCGCCTCCTATTACAACATTCACTGTCTTAACGAACGATTTTATCCAAAAACTTCCCCAGTGGAGCTGGAAGTGTTTTTGAAGCCAGTGCCTGAAGATGGATCATGCAACGAATGCCTTTCATTTTGGGGGCATATGTCTTCACACTAACTTGAAATCCTGATTGATTGATTGATTTAGGAATCGACATCACAGCATTTGGGGCATTCCCATAAGTGCTCCGTCCCCATCCTCAGTCACTAACTTGAAATCCTGATTTGGTCATTAACTTAGCTGGTTGATCTGTACAGCACCCACACATATTATCCCACAAAATATTTTCTGATTCAAGGAAAGATGAAACCTTTTCCAAAATATCACAGGCCTTGGTAGTTGTTTTAACAGGAGAACAAAAAAGGAAGATCTTCTTTAAATGATCCTGAATGTACATACTTTGCAAACACCATTAACTAAGAACACGATGCCACATCAGTCGATTCATCAATTTGAATTAAATAGAGCCCATATGCTGCAGACTTGATCTCTTGCACAACTTGATCCTTGATGTCTATGGTCGTATCGCTGATCCTCTTATGAACAGTATCGTTTGATAGTGAAACCGCTGCAAGTTGTTTCTCTAATCCACTTCCCAACACAATTTCCACCATTTTGAGACAACAAGGTTTGATCAAAGTTTCTCTCCTTGTGTTGAGGATGAAATTCAACAAATGTTGCTTCAAATATGACGGTTTCATAGACCCATTTGACAAACTTTTACCACAAATAACAAATTGAGGTCGTCCTTCACCGTTTATGATGATAAAAGTGAATCCATGCAGACTATATGAATGATCATACTTTCTTCTTCTTCGTCTTCTTCTTCTTCTTCTTCTTCTTCTTCTTCTTCTTCTTCTTCTTCTTCTTCTTCTTCTTCTTCTTCTTCTTCTTCTTCTTGTTCTTCTTCTTCTTCTTCTTCTTCTTCTTCTTCTTCTTCTTCTTCTTCTTCTTCTTCTTCTTTTTCTTCTTCTTCTTCTTCTTCTTCTTCTTCTTCTTCTTCTTCTTCTTCTTCTTCTTCTTCTTCTTCTTCTTCTTCTTCTTCTTCTTCTTCTTCTTCTTCTTCTTCTTCTTCTTCTTCTTTTAACTCATCATAGGCTTCAGATTCTGTAAATACAAAAGGGAAAAGCCAAGAACAACTAAACATAAAATAATTTGACACATTAAAAAAAGAGTAATATTTATTCATTTTATATTCCACAATATGGTTGGCATCAAGAAGTAAGGCGATTGTCCTGAACCTGCCGGCACTTTTACACTTTATTTACAACCTTGGTAAGCCCAACGCGTACAGACATACGTCTTCTGGCTTAAAACGCTACACAAACAAGCTCTAATGCCACGGATAAGCTCATTGTTTATTGTCAGTAATAAAATACTACTTTCACCATACGTTTAGACATAAACATTCCGGAACAATAACAAATGTCCCTTACTACTCTATCAAATCTACAACGACTCAAAACATTCTGCTTTCACATATAACAGAATTCTTCTCAATCACCTTACGGCCCATCTCAATCAAGGTCTTCTTCTTGAGAGTCAATGTGGCTTCAGAAAAGAACGAGGAACTGTTGACATGATTTTCGCTGTAAGGCAGCTGCAAGAGAAATGTCAGGAACCACAACTCTGAAATGTTCACCATTTTCATTGACCTTACCAAGGCTTTTGATACAGTCAGCAGAGAAGGACTGTGGAAGATTATGGCGAAATATGGCTGTCCACGAAAGTTTGTCCAAATAGTGCGGCTATTTCATGATGGTATGAAGGTAAGAGTACAGGAAAATGGTGAACTGTCTGAGCCCTTTCCCGTCACCGATGGAGTGAAGCAAGGATGTATGCTGGTACCAACACTGTTCAACCTCATGTTTTCAGCTATGTGACGAATGAATGCCTTCGAGAACAATGACGTTGGAATAGACATCAACTACCGCATGGATGGAAAGTTGTTCAATCTCAGAAGGCTGAAAGCCAAAACCAAAACTAACAGCGACATGCAACACAATGCCAACTTTGGGCTCAATATCAACTTGGAGAAGACTGTAGTTATGTATCAGCCAGATCCAGGGAATAATCACACCATGCCGAATATCAAGGTGAACGGTCATAGACTAAGTGTTGTGGACAAGTTCACCTATCTTGGCAGCACTGTGTCACAATCTGCCACAATTGATGACGAAGTGAAAGCAAGAATCTCCAAGGCCTGCGCGGCCTTTGGCAGACTGTACAAGAATGTATGTGACATAAATGGAATAAGCCTGCAAACAAATTTGAAAGTCTATAAAGCAGTTGTATTATCCACACTGCTACATGCTTGTGAAACATGGACTGTTTATCAGCGACACGCTAGGAAATTAAACCACTTCCACATAGGCTGTCTTAGGAAGCTATTGAAGATTAAATGGTAAGACAAGATCCCCGGCACTGAAGTTCTAGAAAAAGCGTCCATGCCCAGTATCCACACTCTACTAATGAAGAATCAGATTCTCTGGGCTGGTCACTTAACTCGTATGACATATCAGAGGCTCCCTAAACGAATTTTTTTGCGGCGAGCTGCATTGTGGTAAACGCTCCCAAGGCGGCCAGAGGAAACGCTTTAAAGGCACTCTGAAAATATCACTGAAAGCTTTTGGAATTCATCTTGACACCTGGGAGACTGCAGCTAAAGACCGTTATTCGTGGCGTGCATCATTACATAAGGGTGCAGTCACTTGTGAAGCAACCAGGACTGCAAGAGCTGTGAAGAAAAGGCTGGACAGAAAAACCACTGCAGGAGATCTTCCTCCTGGAACGTTAAGGATTCTTTGTCCACATTGTCAAAGAACATTTCGAGCCAAAATAGGCCTTATCAGCCATCGTAGAACTCACGGCTTCATACTTTCAACCCCACTGGATGAAATGAATGGTCATCATCATTCTTGATGGACAAACAACAACAACATTCACTAACTAATTCGTCCACAAACTATCGCTTACACTAACCCATTTTTTTCCCATTCGTCACTAACTACAAACAGTCTCTCTACGGCGACAAGGTTTTGAACGGTCGCCTATCCCGTTCCTAGTCCTTGTCACACACTAGTCGCTTTCCGTCTTTTTCCAGTCATGCGGGCGGAACACACACTTCCGAATCGAGTTCAAACCAAACCTTCCTTCACTGTCGTGAATTGTCGTTCACTGTATATTTGTCTTATGTCTGCCTTGTTCTGTCTTATCTGAACTGTCGTCAATATAATGTAGGGCCATGACAGCGATCATACGTTTTAGCGTCCCAAATTAAGGAACGGTGTAAACTCCACATGATCGCACTTTCATTACGAGAACATTGCTACCCATCATCGACGCCCATATCGACCTCAGAACTCACATCATATGCGATGATTGGCTATCTTATCGTGAATTGCGAAACAGCAGCGTGGGATACCTACACGATTTCGTTAATCATCCCCGAAATTTCGTTCAGCCAGTAGACCCATGCAGTTGTGCACACACAAATAATTGAAGGACTTGGGCTCATGCCAAAACGAAAATAAAACGCATCTCCTGCACGAGCAGGGAGCTTTTTGTTATCTACATTAGAGATTTTGATGATGGCAAAATGGAAGTCCTCATTTCAAATGAATTGTCTTTCCTGAATTGTTGGCTTCTCAACGTGAACAATACTCGTGAACACGTAGAATATCCATGTACAGCTCTCCTTAATCTGGGAAGCTGTTCGTTTTACTTCTTCATAAATTCGGGATTCGGAACACTAAAAGTCATGAGAGTCAGAAGTATATATTGCAGGTGAAGCAAAGAAATATTTTTTTAATGCACAAATATGGAAGATAATGGTTCATGTTAACAACACAGTAACTAGAGAAGCACAGCAGCCAAGGGCTTACCGATACTTGCGGAAGACTGCAAAAAGTGAACGCGTGTCCTTCCATGACAACACTTCTTTATTGTATTGTTAAAGTTTAAACTGTACGCAATGCTCACACATAATTCAAGAAATAGATACGACAGCTGCAGAGAGCGGTGGACGAGCGCTCATAGAAAAGGAGACATGGGAAGGGGAAAGGTGCTCACTAATGCGAACTAAAGAGGCGCACGCATGCGCACTTTGTATTGAGTCACCACACAAACCAACAAAATACTAATAACAAAAACATGCAAACTAGCGAAGAGAAAACCTCTCAGTAGAGCTACCGGTGCATGCTGAGTTTTATGTGAACCTGAAGCCAGTTTGAGTCTGCCAATCTGTGGTCTTAATTCCCCAACCACCCCCACCCCGCCCCTGAAAACCTTATAATCCCCCAAAATGAAGAAATGTAAATTCTCTTGGTCTGTATACAAGATACCCTAATAAGAACCATGAGATATATACTCGGAATAACATCGGTGAAGTCGAGACTCGCAATGACACAGGCCAATGCCTACATGTGAGTTACCAATGATAACAGACTTGGTAACATGAATGATCGCAAAGGATGGCACCAACAGAAGATACTATCGGGCAGGTGACCTCAGTCAAGCAGCTACAGAGAGGACGGGAGTGGATCGACAGCAGCACACACAATCACACTGCCCAGCAGGTAATCATCATGTTAGCCAGAGAATGACGAGAGCGGTTCTGCAGAATTAGAGGTACAACTGGAAGATGAAAATGTTGGCTTAGATGATGTACTAGTGTGTACACTGTTGGATCTATGCGTCGCGGTGAGTAATTTGTATTTGAGTATCTCAGCTACAGTAAAGAGGAAAGTTGTATTTGAAAAAACAATATATATAAGGATGGAGGTGTGCCATCATCAATAGTGGACGAGTCATGATGAACAGGGCATCCTACAGTCGGTGTCTTTCGTCCAGACACACTTTAGAGCAAACATAGTAATTATTTCACCCACAATGGGTTTCTTCATCATGCCGACACAAGGTGTAGTGCATCCGCTCCCTCACCAATGTTGGTTCAGCAGATTAAGTGTTATATCATTGTCATTTATCATTTATATCATTGTCAGTATAAGAGCTCTTTATCCCCGGACGTACCTGTGGGTGATTAGTCTCCGTGTCAGCTCATGTGAGTGTACGTTCATTACACACCTGTAATGTCTAAGCACACCATGTATCCGTTAATAGGTTTGGATAATATATACACCATAACACTGATACTTCAAACACACTAGTATCTTATAACATTCATCATGAGGTAACATACAGCTGGTATTACAACTGAAGCATACTACAACAGTAGGAAATATGCATGGAGAATGCTGATCATAATAATAGCAAAACAAATTATAAACCCTGGTTTGTTAATACTATCTTACACATCTTATATACTTTGGGCACAGCAATAGTATGAAGTGTGCATGGAAAATAGCCTAAGCATAACATGATATTCCCACATGTGTGGTCAGAATAATTATAGTATAGCAGCACAGCTTCATTCATTATGTGACATACTGATAAGCGTGTGCGGTAATGTTTCGCAATCTCACGCGATCAACGGAGTCGTGGATCAGATTAGTGTTCTAGTCTCGACCATATCAAGTGGCCAAGCCATCCATATATTTACTTCTCTGCCTTCCCCTTGTTCTCTACCCCTTGATCTTGCCAGTTGTCACCTAGTTCTCCAATTTATTTTTTCTCATAATGTGGCCAAAACATTTTGACTGCCTATGTCTAATTTATCTAATCAGTTTACGGTTTTCATTTCTTTCTTGTACTAGTTGATGTTTGGTTTTTCTGTCAGTCCATGGTATTCTTCTTTGCATTTTCCTCAGAAACCACATTTTTTCAGCCATCTGATGTTTTTCAGCTTGTGTGTTCATTGTCCATAAAAAAGTACAACTCATAAAAATGGACCAACAAGCAGTGGTTAGAATAGATGGCGAGACATTAGATTAGTTTGACATCAAGCAAAGAGTCAGTCAGGGCTGTGTGCTCTTCCCCCGCCTTCCCCTAACCTGTACGCAGAAAATATAATGAGAAATGTCAGAGATGATATAAACAGGCGAGCAGTATGATGCCCTAAATATCGGTGGTCATGACATACCAGAGATTCGATTTGCTTATAATGCAGTATTACTATCCACATCTCAGACTAGTACAGAAAAACTAATAACCTCAACCAAAAGAATAGTGGAAATCACAATTTATATTTTAACATAGAAAAAGAAAACAAAGATAATGCATACGGATAAAACAAATACGGAGAAAGAAATACATGTTAATGAGGAAACAAAATTGGAGGTGGTGGACAATTCCGAACATTTTGGGTCATTAATTACCAATTTAACCCCTCAAATAACATAGAAAATGTCACTTTTGTGCCTAAAAGTCATAGACAAAAAGATCAAAATTTTATACCTGCAGAAGTCAAAGCAGTTATACAGAAAAGTCCTAAAAACAAATCGCCGGGTCCAGACGGAATAACCACAGAAGCTATTTAGGCCTGTGGGAAAACAGGAGTTAAATGGCTAACAAGACTTGTCAATATAGCATGGGAAGAATGTGTCACATAAAATCTTGGAATGTCGATCGATGACAAAATGTCGCGCCAAATGTCTACCACAAAGCTGGCAATTCTTTAATGTGTTGTTGATCGAGGAAAAACTGTCGCGTCATACGTCGGCTGGTGGCAGCCATCCTTTGAAGTTTTAGACGGATTGTCTGGGTAAGAGTCGGCAGGATCTTTTGTTGTGGGAACAAGAATTCTCTAGATCACAGACCGGCAAGGCTTTTAGAAGTGCCGGGACAGGTCCCCAGATGAAAACGGAATAGACGGCGGGTTGTTTCCACCCAGTCTAAACAGGAGAGAAAAAAAATAGATTCTAGACTGTCTAGTGTCTAGACAGTTTTGTAACGTCACTCAGACCCAGTATTAAACCAGTTGAGGTAAACAACTTTGGGGAATTCGACCGAATGTTGTGAAACAACTAAGACGTGTGTGGTATTCCGAGTTGATCCTGGAGAGGGACTACAGTGTCTTCTGTCGATTTGCATTGGCGGACATGTTACCTTCGTGTGATTTAGTAGACCTAATTTTCAAACCGGAATACATATATGGTAATTAAGTAAATAAACCTACATTAGATTATTCTTAGGAATCGAGTGTAGTAATGTGCGTTGATAGAACGTATTATAAGAGCGTCGGCAACAGTAGCCTATCGCGTAGCTTAAACTAGCTGGTGTGAGATATCATTTAACTAAGTGAGTTAAGGGCAATGTAGTGGGATTATATTTAGGGAGATTGAGGATGGTTGGGGGGATGAAGGAAATGTCAAATGGTAGGATCTTCCAGTAGGGCATCTGCTGGGTTTCTGCCCTTTTCCTTTAGTCTTTCCTTGTCTTACCATGACTCAGACCGATGTGATGAGCTCCTCGGCCTTATGACAGAATTTGGTTCTCTGTTATATTTCTGAGTGCGGCCGGTGGCCTACACTCACTTAATAAAGGTTGGAATCGGATTTCTCTCACCATGTGTGTTCTCTCTTCAACAGGTTCCACCATAGTTACCACCAGCTGAAAGAAAAGTCATAGCTCGAGTATTGAAGGCAGAGTTTACTGAGAGGCTTCTGCACTGGGCCCATAACCCAGAGGGTCTGCAGGAGCCTGGCCTCTGCTGAGCAGGAAACGATGATAATATAAGAGTGTTTCCTAGGTGATAGGTTACATCACATTAAAATCAAGACACAGACAATAACACCTGTACCAGGAACATTAGTAGATCTAGATTCCTGGAACCTTATCAGTATGTGTTACAATTGGTGAATTCCAATCATTACCGATTAACTCTATGTGTTTCATTTTGGGAATTTCTATGAACAGTAGACTACTAACATTTGGTTTTTTTCCAAAGTGACAGTAACATTAATTTTAGGATTCTTTGATCCCAGAACTTTTATGAAAGAGTATTTACACTGTGTGTGTTAGATTGATGATCAATATTGGACTGTTTCCACTATTGATGGCCAAGCATCTGGATTGTTCAAGAGCTATCGGAGGAAGTCGACACTTGGCCTGAGAGACACATCATTTGGGTGAGGTTTTCTGACCGTCATATATGGTGCTGTTGTGTGGCCAGTACAGTGAGGAAACTGACTTTGCTCCTGAGCTATTCGGTCTGACTCTACATACACGTTAGATTATACGACAGACATTCTACACATACACTTTGCACACACCTGACACTTTTCTTTATTAAATTGTTTTTGTCAGTTTTTTAAAGCTAGTGTTGTGTGGGTATGTTTTGGAAAAGAATGAGAGGGGGCGTGGTCCATTGGTAAGAGAGAGAGCGAGAGAGTGATCCAGGGACTGACGGGGTGTTCTGGACAGAAAGCTGGGAGATCCTCAGGATAAGGATTTGGGGTTAAAAGGATGTCGGTGTTGATTCCCCTCACCCCAGGGACGACACTTATATTAAATACGACAGAATGAAAAGTCCCAGATGATTGACAACAGGCAATAATAGTACCAACGTGGAAAAATAAAGGCAATATGAGAGAGTATGAAACATACAGAGGTATATCACTCCTGAGCCATATAGGGTAAATGTACGCAAAATTATTGGAACAAAGAGCTAGACCCATAGTTGAACAACAGTTAAGAAAAGTACAATTCGGTTTTCGGAAATATAAAAGTTGCATTGATGCACTATTTACACTTAGACAAATATGTGAAAAATATCAGAATATTGTTTTTGTAGATCAGGAAAAGGCTTTCGATAGAGTAGACAGATACAAATTATGGACCATCCTTTAAGACTATGGGATACAAGGGCAATTGCTAGAAAACATCATAGCCATGTACCACTCGAGCCGAAGTGCAGTAAGAACACATGAAGGAATATCAGATATGTTCACAGTCAATACAGGAGTGAGACAGGGATGTGTGCTCTCTCCTCTGCTATTTAATATCTACGTGGACAGAATATCCAAAGAAGCAAGTCTTGATAGAACAGATTCAGAAAATTTAGAATTCTTTACTCAAGATGAAACAACTGACCCACAGGAAATAAATTAACTTCTATTTGCAGACGATCAGTGCCTGTTTTACAACGATGAGGGCAAACTACAACATCAGATTAATAATCTGAGTTCAACCTGCAGCAGATACAATATGAGTATAAACACAGCCAAAACCGAAGTAATGCAAATTAGCAGATCGCCGGGCCCATTAAGTATACAGATAAATAGCACAACTCTGAAACATGTTAAAGAATTCAAATATCTTGGAAGTACGATCACAGAAGATGGCAGATTGGACAGAGAAATCGAAATCGGATGTCAAAAAGCTAGTGCACTTAATATCAACTAACAACCTTACTAAAACATCCAAATATATCCATGTCCGCAAAACGACTTAATAAACAGAATATTTCCACCAACCCCATGCTGCCAATCTCAAACCTGGACTATATCCAAATCACATTTTCGCAAAATCAACAACTGCGAGATGCGATGCCTGAGGAGAGCTTCCAACCTAATAATCCGAGACCGAGCAAGAAATGCTGTTATCAGACAGACTGTGGGATCAGCACCTTGTGCCACATTTATTGAAAGGCAGAAGATCAAGTGGTTTTGCCATGTCGTTAGAATGCAACACCAACAACTACCATCACTGGCCCTACATCAAAGATCATCTGCGACGAGACCAAGAGGACGTCCAAGAAGAAAATGGATTGACGACATCAAAGACATTGTAAAATCACACGGAATGACACTATCCAGTGCCGCCCACCGGGAGCCGGAACGCAAATTATTCCTCCCCACAACGCTTGATGGCAGAACAGGAAGAAGATGATGATGATGATGAATTACCAACATACCTATTAATAAAAGGTTTAGAAATGCGTTAATTAATGTAAAGACATTGCCGGACGCTGACTGTAATAGTGATCATGTACCACTATGTCGATTAATAAAAGTAAGATTGAAGAGAGAAAAAAAAAAACATGGTTAAGAACATGAGACTTAATAAAGAGGTTCTGAAGGTAGATAAAGAAAGTCAAGAACCATACAGAGTGATTGTGAAAAATAGGTACAATGCAATAGCTAAAATACAGAATATAAACGAACAAAGGGAAATGTTAAGGGACTCCATTCATCAAACGAGCAAAGAAATATAACGGAGAAAAGCCAAAAAGCTAAGAAAAAATGTATGATAAGAAATTCAAAACAATGTTTTCCCGTAGTGAATTTGAATAACGAAGACACAAACAATAGATTGCACGATTTATTGCCTGGCATATTTCGCTGCATCTCGTCAGGTACATACTGCAGAAATCACACAACTTACGTGAAATTAACTAGATAAATCCTTCAAGTTGAAATATACACAATTTCGCACAGTAATGTCACTTATCTACCACGGTAATTTTAAGCTGACTAACATGTCTTTCTGTTTACACAATTCTGGCTTGCGTTGATAGATCATAATTGCTTCTGCAAATTTTAACAAGCGAGTATTTTGTGTTCTAAACAACACGCGAAATGCAGTGTCTCTGGACACAACGTGACCACTGGCGACAATGTGTCTGCCGATTGAAGACGCCGGGAGCTTCCGGTGTGTCGGCTCCTCGCGGCTAGCCACTCCTGTGTGTTGTATCTTGTTGACCCATTGAGGTATGTGTTCTGACACCCGTTTGTTAAGCTGTCTCTCCGTTCGACCAATGTAAACGGCCTGGCATCTACATGTGAATTGGTAAATACAATTGTTTGTGGCGTACAGAGGAACAGGCTCTTTGACTGTTGGTGTAGGAATGGGTACGGTTTTACATCTAATGACTGGAGTTGCCGCACAGAATGTTCGACCTACTGCTGTAGTAAGCCGGTCTTGTAGACGTTGCATTACGTCATCCCCTCGAAAGGTTAGCTGGATGAATACCTTGAGTTTAGGGACTGTAGTTACGTCTGCTTTGGGTTTGGGCTGTTGGCAATGGCGCTTTATAAATCCTGTGGAGTACCCATTCAGGTTTAAAACATTCTTCAGAGTTTCAAATTCCTCTGTCTGTATGATAAGAAATCTTAAAGTTGATGGTCAAAAGAAAGCAGAGTAAACATGATAAACGAGAATATAACGAGATAAATAAAGAAATGAAAAAATAATTGTGTGAAGGCAAAAGAAATGTGGTTAAACTAGCAGTGCAAAATTTAATAAAATTTTATTAAAGACACAGAATATATGCACAGACAAATCAGTGAGCTCACATGAAGAAAAATATAAATAAATACAGGGTGTTTAAAATCAAACACAGGAAAGATATTATTGGAGGAAGATGCTATTATGAAGAGGTGGGATATGCATATAAGAGAATATATTTAGTTTAGTTTAGTTTAGTCGACGGATCAACATCACGGCACACGAGTGTAATCCATAAGTGCTACCCTTCTACTCATAACTCAACAAAATCTCATCTCAGTGCACGAACTTCATAGCACCGGCGAGAATCCTGAAATACTTTGGGTAGATATTTAACTCAAAATTTTGCCCGGACAGAGCCTTTAGGCTACTCTTTTTCGATTTCCAGCTGCCAAGGGAGTTTTTACGTGCGCAACAATACACACAGTTGGTTGATCTCACTACCCAGAGACCAGGGGAAATTTTTTTAGTAGAAGTCCACATGAAAAAATCCCAGCTCTCACCGGGACTTGAACTGCACTCGAGGCAGACACCAAAACTCGAGACCACTCAGCCCCCTTATATAAGAGAATTATATGATGGAGAAAGATCAGAATTAACAGAAGAAAGTAAGTTAGAAGGTCCACCTATTCTAAAAGAAGAAGTCGCTGACGCTATCAAGCATATGATGAAAGGAAAAACAGCTGGACCGGATGGAATCACAATAGAAGAATCAGAAGTAATGGGAGAATTTGGAGTAGAAATATTAACCAAAATGTTAAATGATATGTACAGAAGTAGATATCTACCAAGTGATATGCTTAAATCTCTTTTTATAACTATACCAAATAGACAAGGAGCAATTGAATGCGAAGATTTTTCTACGATTAACCTCATAAACCATGTCACTAAGCTTCTACTCAGAATTATAATGAGAAGAACAAGAAAGAAAATAAAAATGGACATCGCTGAAGAACCGTATGCATTTGTGGAAGTAAAGGGTACAAATAATGCAATGTTTACATCACGGACGCTATTAGAATGATCAAGAGAGCCAAAGACATACATATATTTGTGCTTCATAGATTATACTAAAGCAGTTGATAAAGTAAACCATTATGAAAAGATTAAAATATTGGAAGATATTAACATTGATGGGATATATCTCAGAATAATAATAACATATTTACTGGAACAAAGTAGCAGCCATTAAAATGGGAAATAAAGGAGGAAGTTATGAAAAAATTAAGTGTGGGAGTACGACAGGGATGTGTTTTTCCACCGGATCTCTTCTCCCTCTATAGCGAAGTAATAATGAGAGAGATCAAAGAGAAGCCAGGAATAAGATTTGGAGGTTATAATATAAACCAGTGGTTTCCAGGCTTTTTAAGCCGATGGCCATATTTACTATTTTCGGTAGTTAAGCGGGCCACAACGTTATAAAATTATAAAAGTCGTGCAATATCATTCTTACCTTTCTTAACTTTCGTCACTAAAATTCTAAAACATTAAAGGTAGTCAGTGTCAGTACTACACTTCGGTCGTTTTTTGGTTTAAAATCAAAAGTTCATTTAACAATAAATCTGAAATCAATTTCGAAAATCGCTATTAATGTAATTAATTTACAATTGTAACTGTTCTTCATAACCAGTTACTTAAGTTCAGATGCCAGTTTATTTATGTCTGGGCACAAATCTGCCGTGTCCAAAGTCATAAGCGCAGCTAGGTTACTTTCGGTGAGTCTGTAACGTTGCTTGTTTTTGTTTTTGTTTTTTTTATTTTATTTATAAAGATCATTGCGGAAAATAACTGCTCGCATCTATAAGTCGATCCAAAACTACAAATGTATCTCTTCGCGAATGAACACAAGTGTTCAAATTGTTCGACAGGCAATAGTAGTCAGAATGAAATCATATGATCAGCTGAAGGTGAAGCAGGCAGCTCCAGAAATTTACATCTCAGTGCAGAATTGCATTTCAAGTCAATTATTTCGTGCTGAAGGTTTTGCTGTAATTGACAGAGCTTGGCATCAGGAAATAGGAACGGATATATGAAGATGGCAACATTATCCTCCTATATTGTGAACTCTTGAAATCTCGACTGAAACGAGGCCTCGCATGCCACTTTCTGACAGCTGGCGGGCCACAAGTGGCCCGCGGGCCGTGGTTTGGGAACCTCTGATATAAACAATATACGCTATGCAGATGACACACTATTGATTGCGAATAAAGCAAAAGCTCTACAACAATTGTTGGACATTATAGTTACAGAGAGTGCAAAGACAGGACTCTCCTTGATTATCAAGAAAAGAGTAACAATGGTGACATCAAAGAAAAAGGTGACACGTAAATGTGAAATAGAGATAGAAGGGAAATTATTCAACAAGTGGATAGTTTTAAATATCTAGGTGTATTTAAAACATCATAAGGACGTTGCCCAACAGAGACTAACAGCAGAATAGGGCAAGAAAAAGCTGCATTTCACAAAATGAATAGTATCTTATGCAATAAGTCTCTATCATTGAATGCAAGAAAGAGAGTGCTAAAGTGCTATATAGAACCTATTTTGCTGTATGGCTGTGAATCTTGGAATGTAAATGAACAAACTAGGAAGAGATTGGAAGCGACAGAAATGTGGTTCCTGAGACGAATGTTGTGAATTCCTTGGACTGCGAAAGAAACTAACAACGATTGCCTGATAGAGTATAATGAGACTAGAACATTAATGTACAACAAGACAGAGACAAACGGCTTTTTTTATTTTTGTCATGTGATGAGAAGAGAGGCAATGAGAACATCGTGACAACTGGAAAGATCTAGGGGAAGAGAGGCAGACCAAGATACATGATGCTGGATGGATTGCGATGGTGGCATGGAGGAATATCAACATCGGAGTTGTTCCAGAAAACCAAAGACCGAGATCTGTGGAGAGTCATGAACGCCTACGCCAGCCGGCATGTCACTTGATAATGATGACGAATTACTAACAATGGTGACACCATGAAAGAAATTAAAAAACCAATATCTATTCCTCTTGAAAAACTAAACCAACTGAACAAATTAAGGCGTGGGACAGATAGACCTACAAAAATTAGATTTTTAGAGCGCGCATCTTTCCCATTGCAACATACGCCTGTGAGACCTGGACATTTACTAAACAAGCTGAACAACGTATAATGCCTTTGAATTATAAATGTTATAGAAGGGTACTAGGAATATCTTGGATACAGAAAAACAAAACAAATGCATCCATACAACAAAATCGGAATACTGAAGAAGGTTGGCTACTAAAGACGATAAAACAAAGACAACTGAAATATTTTGGTCATTTGAAACGTCATGAAAGTTTGGAGAGAATAATAACGGAGGGGTATGTGCCCAAGGCCGGTCTCCCTGGTCTAGGAGTTAGCAGCTTTTTCCGTAACCCCGAATACTCTCGTGGTTGATGTGAGCGCACGAGAATTGGAAGCTGTTTGAGTGGCGCCAGTGACTTATGAGAGTATGGAGCCGGTCGCTTAGAAAGCAATGGCAAACTACTGAGCGTAATCGTGCCAAGAAATCAACAATCAGCTGAAAGATGCTGCTGTTGACAGCGATGTCCTGTAAAGGATATGCAAATCATTTATTTATATGCCCGAGAATAGAGGAAGAGGAAGGCCAAAGAGAAGGTGAGTGCAGGATGTGGCAGATGATCTCCTGATGAGTGAATCGGACGCAGGACATCTTGCTTATGATCGAGAGGTTTTCCGGAAGGTTGTTATGGGAGCAAGGTTCTGCAAAGGACATGCTACTTAATGAATGAATGAATCACCATTGATGGGAACGATTTCTGAATATTAACTAGAAACTAATAGCATTAATTAAAATCGGAAATAAATTTCACAATTATGTATCTCCGAAACAAAAGGCAGGGAGCATTCAGATAAATGGAACACCCCTAAGAGAAGATAAGGAACCAACATACCTTGGTGTAACATTCGACGACAGGCTGACATGGAGAAAACACATCAAAAAAGCAGTAGCAAAGGCCAGAAGGAAAATTGCCATCCTGAGAAAGCTAACTGGAACCACGTGGGGAGCCAGTGGGAAAATACTTGGCAAAGTTTATCAACAGAGCATACGACCACACTTGGAATACGGGTCAACTGCGTGGTGTTCAGCATCAAAAACTACATTGCAGGAGCTGGACAAGGTGCAAAATCAAGCTCTTAGAGTCATCACAGGAGGGATGAGATCAACCCCTATAGTAGCAATGGAGAAAATGGGGAGGACACAAGCTTTAAGAGAACGCAGAGATACAAAAAAACATTAATACAAGCAGAAAAGTTTCTCAGCTTGCCAGGCCACCCTATGAAGAACAGATTTGAAAACTTAGCTATGGGGCGGTTGAAAAGAAGTAGTTTCATCCACCAGGCAAAACAACTCTGCAGAGAATCCATCGATCTTCCCAAAGTTGGTATCCCCCTGACAACTATTCCAGAACAAGCCCCGTGGAAAGATGAACATAGAATATCGCTACAAATCCAGTCAAAAGTTAGAGGAATATTGGACAAGGAAGAACAGAACAGTGTACAGCGCAAAACAGCCACTCTCAGCTTCCTTGATGATGAATACCCACATGACCTCTGGATCCGAGTCTACACAGATGGGTCAGCACAAAATGCTGTTCAAAATGGAGGAGCGGGAGTGTACATAGAATACCCAAATAATACTAGAGACACGTTATCGTTTCTTTACTTATTCAGTCTTTTTCGGTAGAGATTTGTTCGCAGCAGACGAGCAAATCTCCGGCGGGCCTACTCTCGCTGGTCGCGAGATCCGCACAGTGGAAGTATGGGAGATTTGCTTGCAAATAGACAGGCAATATCTCCTGCGGTAGCTATGGCGGACCTATTCCCGCTGGTCGCGGGGACCGCTATAAGTCAGGTGGGGAGTCTGACGATAGTGCACGCTTTACACAGGTCCGGACACTTGTGATTGACAGATGTGCGCGCCCTCATGGTCCGGGCTCGTAAAAGGCCCTCACCTGTGGGACATGGCTGAACGTCTCTAAGCCGGGTCCCTTGGGTGTCAGGGTCTGGCCATAACTCGCCACCGGCTCGTGGTGGTGAGGTCTCGGTGGATTGACGCTGAGCCGCCAGCGTCTGCAGCCTACCTTGTGCCAGACGTATTGGTTACCCATTCCTCTGGAATACACAAGACTAGGCCGAGAGAGGGGTCATGTCGTTTGGGCATCACATGATCTCTGAAGCTCTGCCCAGACATTGTGATGGAATATTGGCCACATTCCACTCACATACTTTAGTCTGTCAAGACTGCAAGGTGTCTACTACTAGAGACACGGCCAGAATTCCAACAGGAAAGTACTGCCATAACTATGATGCTGAAATTGAGGCAATCAAGATAGCCACAGAAAAATTACAAAATACCAGCCATGGTACACAACCTGCAGTGATATTGACAGATGCAAAATCCGTAATAGAGGCGCTCCTGTCTGGGAAATTGCCAGTTCTGATGACACTACTTTCTGAACTTAGCAGTCAGCGTAAGATCACCATACAGTGGATACCATCCCACTGTGGCGTCCCCGGAAACGACAGAGCTGATCGATTGGCTAAGGAAGGAGCAACAGAAGAACAACCTGATGTGCCTATTACATACCACCAAAAGAAAAGAATGATCAAATCAATCAGAAAGCCACCAAACCTTACTCAAGACGACTACCACGTTATGGACAGACCAGAACAGGTCATTCTTCTGCGCCTCAGAACAGGACACAATAGATTACGCAACCACTTGTATACAAAATTCAAGATTGGTGACTCAGCCATGTGCACATGTGGTTTGGCGTCGCAGACAGCAGAGCACATACTCCAGGATTGCCCAAACTACAACATATCCAGGCGAACCTTCTGGCCTAGAGAGACAACAGTGGAAGATAAACTCTATGGACCGCTGAATGAACTAACAAAGACTGTTGGATTCATACAAGAGACGATATTGCAGTTGTAGACATGTTTCAGGCGAACGAAAGAAGAAGAAGAAGACAATTATGTATAGAGATCAGAAGGAGTAAGACAAGCATTTGTTTTGTCACCGGATCTCTTCTCGATCTATATAGATATACTAATGAAAGAGAAAAACGATGGACTAGGAATACGAGTTTTAGTTTATAATACATATAAATATGCGCATGGCACAGTAGTGATTGCTGAAAACGCAAGATATCTGCAATAACTATTGGACATTGTTGTAACAGATAATTCACGAAAGGAACTTCCCTGAAATACTAATGAAACCGTGACAAATTAAGATAATAAAATTTGGCGTGTTAGGGTAGAATGTCATGGTCATTACCCGAAAACAAAGGATAAAACCAAGACAAAAAAGGTCCATTATACCTTTTTGTTTTGTTTTCCTCGACCGACCTATATTACTACTACGAAAGCTGCAGGTAGTTTTGCTCTGTGTAAACAGTTGATTTGTGAGCAGTCTTTGATGCAGGAAATCTAGTGGCTATTGACTGTAGTGCCAAAGCTATTCTGGGCATCTGTTGAGGTGCCAGTCTGTTTATTTCAGGTATAGACTGTTGTAGACTATCGTGGTGGGTGGAATGACGAGTAGTTACAGTGATTAACCACTAAGTTGTACTTGTTGTATCTGA
Organism: Cepaea hortensis; assembly: GCA_963921405.1. Taxonomy (NCBI): domain Eukaryota; kingdom Metazoa; phylum Mollusca; class Gastropoda; order Stylommatophora; family Helicidae; genus Cepaea; species Cepaea hortensis. The sequence goes on along the minus strand of OY992880.1, from coordinate 72,995,361 downwards.
CTGACTTGACCAGATAAAGGCCAGAGGATTGGTTATTTGCTAGAAATCACTTACCATTGTGTTTGATTCTAGACTTCAGTAGTCTTTAGTATTTGTTTTTATTATACTTCATTGTTTGTTTAAACATTAGTTGTCCCTTAAATTGATTTTGAGAGAGTGTGGTGTGTATTTTGAGTGGAGAGGTATATATCCCCAAATATTGGTTGCCAACTACTAAAAGAAAACCAGAAGTGGCTCGTGAGATTCCTCAGTGAACTGGATCAGACAATAGAAACATAATGGCTACACCTCTTTGTTGTTCTTCTCCTCCAGAATAAATAATCTTACAATCCTCTCCGGTCTTGATCCCTGCCCCATCTGGTTTCATACATTCCTAATATATCAATATTCTCTCTTCCCTTTTCTTGTTTGATGTTATCCAATTTTCCATCTGCATTCATTGTTCTGACATTCCAGGTTCCTACCTTTAATGATAATTATCTTTTGCACCTAGTAGCCTGCTGACGGTCTGGAGTCACATCGTGGACATGACTATCCATACAGGACGAGGCTGCTCCTATGGCGCACCAATTGACGCCGTTTCTCTGAATGTCGATGATATCGCAAAACACAATGTTCTTGGCATCTGTGAAGAAGGTAGTTTGCCATTGCTTTCTTTCTTAGCAGTGACCATACTGGTCAATGACCGTAGCCATTTTTTCCTCAAAAAAGAGATCCTCTGCCTACCGTCGTGAAGCCGGAGACCCACAACTATCTGTCGGCTGCTCTTCAACCTCATCCACCACCTGCACCCATGGCTTCATGTAACCCTGATCAGGAGGCTAAACGGGTACTCCACCTTGCCCAAGGGTGTCCCGTAGGCTAGCGGAGGGAAGAAGGCACCTTACTTCTCCTTTATAGGGGATACCCCTACCCCGCCAGCCATTTTATAGATGGACCAGGGTTATTCCCCGAATCACGGGTAAAAGATGTTTCGGATCAAATGACCTTTCAATGGTAGTGATTTTGACCATAACTTTGTCCTTTCTGTTAGCTTTCGAGCTGCATAGACATTTCTCCAGGTAATTTTACCCAGCGCCGTAATTAAATGTTTACCCACCTGTCCCTTAGGCTATCACAGGTCGTGTCACGGAATGAAGAGAACATTCCCTGCCTATTGTCCTATTGCTGCCACAGTGAGACTGCTAGCTACCGAACCGAAACAAGGAAAATGTATTTTTGGTTGCATCACTATATCACAGAGAGACATAAAGTGCTTTTTCCCCTGATTTATTAATCTGTTTAATTTGTGCACTACCTGTTGCCAGATGATACAGTCTTGATTGCAGACAATGAGCAGGACCTACAAAATTTAGTAGACGCGGTTGTTGCACACAGTGAACAACTTGGGTTAGAACTGAATATTAAGAAGACACAGATTATGGTCGTCACTGGGAAGAAGGAAATACCACAATGTGATATACGTTTAAATGGGCATACTCTTAAGCAAGTGAATCGATACAGTTATCTCGGCACAGTCATAACAGCTGATGGGAGATGCTTTGAAGAGATTAGAACAAGAATTGCCATTACGAAGGTAGCCTTTTTGCAAGATGAAAAACATACTGACCAATAAAAAGATATCAATTGAAACGAGAAAAAGAGTGTTGAAGTGCTACATAGAACCTGTACGTTTACATGGATGTGAAGCGTGGGCAATAAGCAGTCAAGCTGAAAAACAGCTGATGGCTGTTGAAATGTGGTTTCTGAGGAAAATGCAAAGAATACCATGGACAGGCAGAAAAACTAACGAATAAGTCCTTCAAGAAACAAATGAACATCGTAAACTGATTAGAGTCATTAGACGTAGACAATCAAAATTTTTTGGGCATGTTATGAGAAGAAATGACTTGGAGAACTTGGTGACGACTGGTAAGATCGAAGGGAAGAAACAAAGGGGAAGACCGAGAAGTAAATACCTGGATGGCTTGGCCACGTGGCATGGTCGAGGCAGGGACACGGAGCTGATCCACGACTCTGGCCGACCGCCCACGCTTATCGGCATGACACATGATGATGGAACTGTTGCCATCACAGCCAGTTTAGTATTTAAATTGTTTGAGAGATACTTATTCTCGATCTCTGTCTTTGAGTCATGGAACACTTTCTTTTTACATTCACTATATGGTTTTTGTTTTTTAAACTTGGAAGATGGTGCGAGATCTCTTCTCTTTATCTCTATTTCTTCTCTACATCTTATCTCCCCTGTTCTCTTTGGCCCGAACACAGTCAATGTTTCTCACATCATTTTGTTTCCCTCGACTCGCCAAGAATACAAACAATTGATGATTATATCACAGAAAAGGATAGCACTAAATTGTGCAATTGCAATAGAAGGGGTGACTTCCGGTCAAGATGGCGTTGGACGGCTGTGTTATTTGTAATCGTCGCCTTTTTTCGCGCAGGAGATGGATATTTTCATCTCTTGCGTGTAAAATGATTGCCAGGATGTAAAATCAGGAGTTTTTTTCTCAAGATCTGCGCTGATGCAACGGAGTTCGTGCATTGTGCGAAGCAATCATTGAGTGAATTTTCGCAGCGTGTGTGTTCTGTGGTGTTCGGTCTATTCAACATGGCGGAACTATTGGTGTGTTCCGTAGGGACGGCAGTCAACAAAACAAGACGACGGGTCCAGCGTGGTAGGCGCAAGCGACATGGAATGCGTGGTGGGTTAAGGCGTTTTAGACTTAAGTGTGACCGTCTGGGCCTCAGGTATACCCGTATTCTATACTGGAACTGTGCCAGCGTAAAAAAACGGGGTCCTATTCTAAAAACCTGGTATTTAGGAACGACATTATTGCGCTACAGGAGACGAGACTGGGTGATCAGTTACTCCAAATAGCCGGCTTCCAATGTTTCTACAACAGGCGACATCTGGGAATGGCGATTCTCATTCGCGAGATTTTGGTGGCTTCAGAGCTAGACATGTCCAGCTGGGACAATGATGACATACAAATACAAGCGGTTAGAGTTCAATCCGGTCTACCATTCGTGTTGGTGAATGTTTATGCCCGTAACGCGAGTATGGACTCCCAGAAGTGGCAGTGATTAAGTGACATAATAGGTCACGAGAGAAATGTTATTTTCTGTGGCTATTTCAACGCTAAAGGCAGATCATGGGGAAACATTTCCTTCAACACACAGGGGGAGGAGCTCGAGACTGCACTTGAAACCATTGACCTGGCTTGTATCAACAGTGGCTGTGTCACCAGGACAGCAAGGCGTCCAGGTGATGAGGACAGTGCTATTGACCTGGCGCTGGTTTCTCATTCACTCACTACAGTGTGTAGATGGGGTGTCCTAGGGTACCACAACAGCAACCACCACCCTTGCAGCATATTGGTTGAGAAAGGCAGAACCAGGCAGCACAAGTCAATGGTCAAGACTTTCCAGTATGACAGTACAGGGCAAGATGTGATGAGTGTAATAAGGCGCGAGAAGCGTAGAAAGCTTCAGGGCAGGAAAAAAAGCTGGGAGGCATTGTGTTTTTTGTAGCATGTTACCTGAGAGATTGAAAAAGGCTATAGATGAAAGGCTCAGAGAAGAACAAGCAGGCTTCAGACCAAAACGGTCATGCATAGACTACATTTTTACCCTCAGAATAATCATTGAAGACTCCGTAGAATTCCAGTCAAAATTAATCACCAACTTTGTCGACTTTCAAAAAGCCTTTGACAGTATCCACCGTCCTTCACTTTGGAATCTACTTAACATCTATGGTTTCACTACCAAATATACCAACATCATAAAATCTTTCTACAAAGAGACACGTTGCTGCGTAAGAACAGAAACAGGCAACTCTGACTGGTTCTCAGTCGAAACAGGAGTGAAACAGGGTTGTCTCTTATCACCGATGCTCTTTGGAATAGCTGTCTATTGGGTCATGCGCAAATGCACAAACAACACAAATATGGGTATCTATTGGGTTGACAAAATTCTAGAAGACCTGGACTTTGCCGACGACATAGTGCTTTTGAGTTCAACACACCTAGATGCCGAAGAGAAAATAAACCATCTCCAAAATGTTTCAGGGCAAATTGGTCTCCAAATTAACACCACAAAAACAAAGACTATTGATCTTACCAACAGTTCAGATGACACCAAATTAAACAGCTACGTTCTTGAAAAAGTCAACAGCTTCACATACTTAGGAAGCAAAATGACATCTACAGGGAACTCAACACCAGAAATATCATCTAGAATCGCACTGGCATCTGGTGCCTTCAATAAACTGCCAAACATCTGGAAGTCAAAGACACTCAGCAAACACACAAAACTTAAAATCTTCAACTCTTGTGTGATTCCAATGTTAACGAATGGACGTGAAAGTTGGAAATCAACGGTAGCTTTAGATAAAAAATTAGATAATTTTGAGAACAAATGTCTTAGAAGACTTCTAAACATCCACTGGACAGACTTCAGAACCAATACGCAAATAAGACAAGAGACTAAGCAAGATACAGTATCCAATTTTATAAGAAGACGCCGTTGGAACTACATCGGCCATGTACTCAGAATGGACAAGACAAGACTCCCCTACCAAGCCCTCATATGGTCAACAGTAGGGAAAAGAAAACTGGGAAGACCAAGAGAGACCCTGCGTAGAACCATCATCAGAGAAGGCTCATTCAATGGCTAAGTAAACATCCAAGATCTACAACAGGTAGCAGCGAACCGCCAAGCATGGAGAGTCAGGACTTCTGCCCTATGCGCCGCCTTAGGCTCAAGAGGAAAGACTAACTAACTAGACTAATTGTGAGGTGGAGAAGGCCTGGATGGATAAGCATAGTGCTGTAAGGAAATGGCAAACCACCAAGAAGAACAGAGTTACCAAGCCTAGTCCCTGCATGCACTTAGAAAGAGAGATGTGCGCAAAAGTAAGCTATTTAAAAATACTGGTTAAGGTGGTTAAAAGTAAAAAATGGGCAGAGGTATGTCAAAGAGTAAGCACAGACAAGTCATTGAAATTGTTCTGGCGACTACATAAAAGCATGAGCGGGGTAGTCAAGAATAAGAGAGTTTCTGACTTCCAAGGTGCTGACCTCATCTGGCAGAGGACAGACGAGAACAAAGGTAAAGCACTATTCGAACACTATATAGAGCAGAGCAACCAGACAGACATGAGAGGCCGAAATCTTGCCAAGGAGATCAGTTCGGACAGGTGCAAGGCCCAGGAAATTTCGGATGAAGACACAGTAACTGTGAAAGAAATCAAGGCTATGCTTCGACGATCATAAAACAGCGCTCCAGGGCCAGATGGTATAAGATACGACGACATCAGTAGGCTACGAGCGACAACGAGCTAGAGAAACTAGCAGACATATACAACAACAGTATAGGGAGTGCTAGCATCAAGGAGGAGTGGTTACACGGCTATGTGGTTCCCTTACTTGAAGCCTGGCAAAGACCACACAAGAATTCAAGGATATCGAGTAATAACCATGCAGAATACAATTGGCAAGCTGCTGGAGAAGTTAATTGCCAGAAAAATATCAAGCCAGCTAGAGAGGCAAGGTGTATTCCTACCTATCCTGGGAGGGTGCCGTCCAAAAAGAGAAACCTGGACCAATGCAGCAGTTTTTGCCCATGACGTCTATGAAGGTTTCCACTCAGGCATTGAAACCTTTGCGGCAGAGATTTATCTTGATCTACAGAGTACAATTGGATTTTTTAATGCTTCATCTTCTTGAATTAAAAATATGTCCTTTCCTCCTGAGTTGGATCGCTGCAGCCCTCTTCCAGCGGAAAGTAGTTTTTAGGTGTGGCAGTTGGCCTTCAGAACCAACAACAATATATCCTGGCCTACCACAGGGATCACCATTATCTCCGGTACTGTTCAACGCCTACACTGTGAGAATCACCAGCGAGCAGATCACGGAACCAGGGAGGACATTGTCATATGCCGACGATGTTTTAGTGTATCCTCATGGTAAGGATAGAGATAAGGCTGCTGCGGAACTACAAACCGAACTCAATCGCATAGGCACTTGGTGTGTTGAAGCTGGGGCAATGGTCAACCCAACAAAGGTAACAGTGACATGGTTCTCTTTGAATAATCATATTGTCAACACTCCAACACCAACTGTAAAGCTGTGTTCAGAGACTGTGGAAAGAACGCAAGCAATGAACTACCTAGGGATACGTTTTGATCGAAGCCTTGCTAATAATGAGCCCATAGACCAGGTTATAACAAAGGCCAAGCGGGGTTTGACTGCGATGCGGGTGATGGCGGTAGCAAACTGTGAGCAACGCCATCTATGTCTTCTTTACGAGGGGCTGATCATGCCTGTTTTTGAGTATGCAATGGCAATCCTGACTCTTAGCCGTAAGCAGATGATAGAAAGGATGGAAATTATACAGAACAAAGCCATGAGCATTATTCTTGGATGTACAAGAGATACAGCATGCAGGCCGATGCGCTACCTTCTTGATTTTCCAACCATTGAAGACAGAATACAAATGTGCAGAGCACGAGCCTACCTCAGAGTTAACGCAAACACACAACATCCACTTCATAGTGAAATTATGAAGGTGAAGGGCAGCAGGTTAAAAATAGGAAGGTCGTGGATTGGTCAAGCCGAGGACATTCTTGAACAGGTATATTCACTTGAGGACTTAGAACCTGGCGAGGAGTGGGTACAAGTGCCAACAGTTTTCTGTACGTCTCTTTCAGTCTGCATCCAACTAGGCAGAAAATGCAGACAAGAAAATCCGGCTACAGTGGAGGCAGAAGTACAAGCTTTGATTTTCGAGAATTCGTTAGACGGTGGTTGTTTTGTTGTTGTTGTTTGTCCATCAAGAATGATGATGACCATTCATTTCATCCAGTGGGGTTGAAGGTATGGAGCTGTGGCTCGAAATGTTCTTTGACAATGTGGGCAAAGAATGCTTGACGTTTCTGAAGGAGGATTTCCTGCAGTAGTTTTTCTGTCCTGCCTTTTCTTCACAGCGCTTGCAGTCCTGGTTGCCTCACATATGACTGCACCCTTGCGTAATGATGCACGCCACGAATTTCGGTCTCTGGCTGCAGCCTCCCAGGTGTCATGATGAATTTCAAAAGCATTCAGTGAGATTTTCAGCAGTGTCTTTAAAGCGTTTCCTCTTGCCAACTTGGGAGCGTTTACCACAACGCAGTTCGCTGTAAAAAATTCGTTTAGGGAGCCTGTGATCTGGCATGCGAGTCAAGTGACCAGCCCAGCGAGTCTGATTCTTCATCAGTAGAGTGTGGATACTGGACATGGACGCTCTTTATAGGACTTTAGTGTCTGGAATCTTGTCTTGCCATTTAATCTTCAGTAGCTTCCTTAGGCAGACTGTGTGGAAGTGGTTTAATTTCCTAGCGTGTCGCTGATAAACAGTCCAGGTTTCACAAGCATATAGCAGTGTGGATAGTACAACTGCTTTGTAAACTTTTAGCTTTGTTTGCAGGCTTATTCCAGTTCTGTTCCATACATTCTTGTACAGTCTGCCAAAGGCCGCACTGGCCTTGGAGATTCTTGCATTCACTTCGTCATCAATTGTGACAGCTTGTGACACAGTGCTGCCAAGATAGGTGAATTTGTCCTCAACACTTAGTCTATTATCATTCACTTTGATATTCGGCACAGTGTGATTATTCCCTGGAGCTGGCTGATACATAACTACAGTCTTCTCCAAGTTGATATTGAGCCCAAATTTGGCACAGGCATGTGAGAAAGCTGAAACATTATGTTGCATGTCCGCCTCTCAGTTGGCGTATAGAGCGCAATCATCAGCAAACAGGAGCTCTCTGACGGTGTCGCTGTTAATTTTGGTTTTAGCTTTCAGCCTTCTGAGATTGAATAACTTTCCATCCATACGATAGTTGATCTCTATTCCAATGTCATCGTTCTCGAAGGCATTCATCAACATGGCTGAAATCATGAGTCTGAACAGTGTTGGTGCCAGGACACATCCTTGCTTCACTCCATTGGTGACAGGAAAGGGTTCAGACAGTTCACCATTTTCCTGTACTCTTGCCTGCATGCCATCATGAAATAGCCGCACTATTTGGACAAACTTTCGTGGACAGCCATATTTTGCCATAATCTTCCACAGTCCTTCTCTGCTGACTGTATCAAAAGCCTTGGTAAGGTCAATGAAAGTGGAGAACATTTCGCAGTTCTGTTCCTGACATTTCTCTTGCAGCTGCCTTGCAGCGAAAATCATGTCAACAGTTCCACGTTCTTTTCTGAAGCCACATTGACTCTCAGGAAGAAAACCTTGAACTATATGGGCTGTGAGGCGATTGAGAAGAATTCTGGCTAGTATCTTCCCTGCAATTGAAAGCAAGGAGATACCTCGGTGGTTGTCACAGGATTGGCGGTTTCCTTTACGTTTGTAAAGGTGGATTATTGACGCGTCCTTGAAATCTTGTGGCATGGTCTCGTTCACCCATATGTTTGTAAAGACTTGGTGAAGCTGCTCTTTTAGGACCGGCCCTCCTGCCTTGTATATCTCTGCTGGGATGTTGCCGCTGGAGAGTTGCTGGATGGCTTTGTTTACTTCCACTAGGGGTTCCAAATGTTGCTGTATGTAGCCGAGGCGCGGTGTTGGGGTGAGCGCCCAACATTGCTCAAATACCTCAATGACTCGTGAATACATAACCTATGCAGCAAAAGTTCAACTCCTGGCCTTCACGTGGCGGGCCTGTTTAAACTAACAGGAGAAGGGGCGACGGCGAGTCTCTGGCGCCGGAAAATAACCAGTATGCTCTAGATGTGTATGCACGTACATGCATGCGCAGACAGGCGTGTGCGCGCGTACACATCTACACTCGAGTGAGACCACAGTCTTCTCTAGCAAAGAAAGGTGCTGAAGACGGAGGCAACCAGCCAAGAGGCGCACCACAGAAATCAGGATGCCACGCAATCACGCAAAATGGAATATGTCGACTACTGCTAATCGTTATGGTGCTCGCCCTGCTTTGGACCCCCAGGCAGGTGCAGTGCCGGGCCCTATGTCTCGAAAGGGTCCAACCCCAACTACTGGAGGTCCTTCTCAGATGTCCTGTGGAGCCAGGGGACATGAGAATAGGATGACTGGCCATACTAAACGAAGACTTAAAATAATGCACTGGAATGCGGAGGGAGTCAGCAACAAAAAAATAGAATTAGAAAAAATCTTGGACCAAGAAAAAGTAAGCATATGTTGCTTGCAAGAAACTCACCTCAATGAAAATGTAGCCTTCAAAATCAGAGGCTACCAGTGTTACCGATCTGACCGAAAGAACAGGCGAAAAGGTGGGATACTGACCCTTGTAAGAAATAACATCATGGCTTCCCAAATCAAAGTCTACATGGAAGGGGCTGAGTATCAGACACTTAAACTTAAGACAGGTAATACAGATCTACATCTGATCAATTACTACTGTCCAAGTGACCGCCCACAGGCACTGGACACTCTACCACTAAAAGAAAAAATGATTGTGTGTGGCGATTTCAACAGCCACTCGCAGAGCTGGGGCTATGATCACATGGACCAGAGAGGAGAGAGACTGGAAGACTGGCAGGATGAGAATAGATTCATGTTGATTAACAAGCCGTCCGACCCACATACTTTCTACTCGAGATCATGGCACTCTACAACTACACCTGACCTGGCTTTTCATTCACCAGACCTGGAGTGGAACATTACACGAACTGTTGGGAAACAACTTGGTGGCAGTGACCATCGGCCAGTCTTTCTAACCGTAGAAAATGAGCTTGTAAGTGAAAGCAGCACCCTCTCGAGGTGGAACTACAAGAAAGCAGACTGGGCAATGTACAAGCATCGCACCAGCATACTGGTTAGAAACCTGAACACTGAGAAAGACATAAATAAAGCAGTTGAAGAGTTTGGGAAATGCATACTACAGGCAGCGCGAGAAACAGTACCAAGAGGAGCCCGTAAACAATATAAACCCTACTGGAGTAGTGAACTGGAACAGTTGCATAATGATGTTGAAGAGTGTAGAAAGCAAGCAGAGGCCACACCCAGCCAAGAGCACCACAATAAATTCCAGCATGCAAAAGCCAAATTTCAAAGGGCCAAGCTGCAGGCTAGACGGAAAAGCTGGCAGGAGAAAACGGAGTCTCTGAACTTTGAAAGAGACACAAGGAAATTGTGGAAGCTAATAAAACAGCTTAATGACGAGGGCACAGGGAGAAACTCAAAAATTGCACTACATAAAGATGGAAAAATCTTAACAAGAAAGCAAGCAGCTGACCATTTTGCGGACTCGTTCGCACAAGATAGCAATATCAAAATTAGCCCAGAGAAACAACAAGAGATTCGAGAGAAACGACAACATACAAGACAGAAGGAAATAGTACATGAGGTTCTGGAGGCACCCATCACAATCAGCGAACTGGAGCTAGCCATATCAAAACTGAAAATGAGAAAGTCACCAGGAGCTGATGGTATCTCCAATGAAATGATCAGGAACCTAGGAACAGAGGCCAAAACAAAGCTGTTGCAGATCTTCAATAACAGCTGGACCTTAGGCAGTGTTCCACAAGCCTGGAGAGAAGCAATCATGATACCCCTCCTAAAATCAGGGAAAGATGGTTCCATTGCCTCTAGCTACAGACCAATTAGCCTCACCAGCTGTCTCTGCAAAACACTGGAGCGCATCATCAATCACAGACTGCAGTGGTACATTGAAAGTAAAAACATCCTTGTGCCACAGCAGGCTGGCTTTAGGCAGTGCTACTCTACGGAAGATCAGACAACCTACCTCTCTCAAGAAATTGAGGATGCATTCCAAGAGAAGAAGCTGGTGCTTGCGGCATGGATAGATCTGAAGAAAGCCTTTGACAAAGTCTGGAAAGAAGGTCTGATGAAGAAACTGAGAAACTGCAAAGTCAATGGAAGAATGTACAAATGGGTGAAAGCATACTTGCACAACAGAAGAGCCCGAGTACAGATAGACGGACTCAAGAGCAAGAAAGTACTACTGCGTCACGGTGTCCCCCAGGGCGGAGTCTTGTCCCCCACACTTTTTCTAATCTTCATCAATGATCTTGTTGCTCACCTACCGCATGGAATTAAAGCGGCAATGTACGCCGATGACCTGGTTCTATGGAGCACAAATGAATATGCATCAGTGGCCACCAGATTGCTACAAAGAGCTGTAGATACATTTGCTGCATGGGCAAATAGATGGTGTGTCAGCATAAACACTGACAAGTGCAGCACCACCCTATTTACCCTCTCTCCAAAACAAAAGGCAGGGATCATCCAGATAAATGGAACACCCCTAAGAGAAGATAAAGAACCAACATACCTTGGAGTAACATTTGATGGCAAGCTGACATGGAGAAAGCACATCAACAAAGCAGTAGCAAAAGCCAGAAGGAAAATAGCCATCCTGAGAAAGCTAAGTGGAACCACATGGGGAGCCAGTACGAAAATACTTAGCAAAGTTTACCAACAGAGCATACGACCACACCTGGAATATGGGTCAACTGCGTGGTGTTCAGCATCAAATACCACACTACAAGAGCTGGACAAGGTGCAAAATCAAGCACTTAGAGTCACCACAGGAGGGATGAGATCAACCCCTATAGTGGAAATGGAGAAGATGGGGAGGACACAGGCACTGAGTGAGCGCAGAGATACGAAAACGCTAATACAAGCAGAAAAATTCCTCAGCTTGCCAGGCCACCCTATGAAGAACAGATTTGAAAACCTAGCTATGGGGCGGTTGAAAAGAAGTAGTTTTATCCACCAGGCCAAACGACTCTGCAGAGAAACCACTGATCTGCCCACAGTTGGTATCCCCCTAACAACTATTCCAGAGCGAACTCCATGGAAAGATGAGCATAGACTATCGTTACAAATCCAGACAAAAGTGAGAGGAATATTTGACAAGGAAGAACAGAACAGTGTGCAGCGCAGAACAGCCACTCTCAGCTTCCTTGATGAAGAATACCCACAGGACCTCTGGATCCGAGTCTACACAGATGGGTCAGCACAAAATGCTGTTCGAAATGGAGGAGCGGGAGTGTACATAGAATACCCAAATAATACTAGGGACACAGCCAGAGTACCGACAGGAAAGTACTGTCATAACTATGATGCCGAAATTGAGGCAATCAAGATAGCAACAGAGAAATTACTAAATAACAGCAATGGTACACAACCTGTGGTGCTACTAACAGATGCAAAATCAGTACTCGAGGCGCTCCTCTCTGGGAAATTGCCAGTATTAAGGACACTACTTTCTGAACTTAGCAGTCAGCATAAAGTCACCATACAGTGGATACCATCCCACTGTGGAGTACCCGGAAACGACAGAGCTGATCAATTGGCTAAGGAAGGAGCCAAAGAGGAACAGCCTGATGTGCCCGTTACATACCACCAAAAGAAAAGAATGATCAAATCAGTCAGAAAGCCACCAAAACCTGCTCAAGATGACTACCACATTATGGACAGACCAGAACAAGTCATTATTCTGCGCCTCAGAACAGGACACAATAGATTACGCAACCACATGCATACAAAATTCAAGATTGGTGAAACAGCCATGTGCACATGTGGATTGGCGTCGCAGACAGCAGAGCACATACTCCAAGACTGCCCAAAATATAACATATCTAGGCAAACCTTCTGGCCTAGAGAGACGACAGTGGAAGACAAACTCTATGGACCACTGTGTGAACTGAAAAAAAAACAGTTCAATTCATGCAAGAGACGACATTGCAGATATAGACATATTTCAAGCGAACGAAAGAAGAAGAAGAACTTCCACTATGGTTGGCAGGTCACCAAGTGTCTCATTGGTGGGTACTTGAGGAAGACGGTGGTGCTGTCATATACACAGATGCGTCGGTCGTCTGACATGTGAGAAGCTCATGGGCTTTTACGGCGCAGGCTGGAGGGAGAATCGTGAAGGATGACTCTGGTGCTTTTGCTGAGACCACAAGTAGCCTGACTATGGAAGTCATGGCAGTAAGGAAGCGATAATATGGCTCGAGACACAGACATTCACTATTGCATGTTTCCTTAGCGACTCAATGAGCATGCTCAAGAGGATAGAGATTGGATGGATCCGAAGAGAGTGGTTGCTGTCTCTGGAGCGGTCTCGGCTGGCAAACATTAGTTTCATCTTCGTGCCAGGGCATGCGGGAGTACAAGGAAATGAGCGGGCTGACAAGCTCGCAGGTAAGGTTACTGTGGAGGACGGACGCTCCATGGACCAGGCTGACATTCTGAATGCTCTACGAGAATTAAGACTGTTGCGAGAACCAAGTGATGATTGTGAATCTAGAACCATGGTCAGACTGCGAGAACTGCAAATTAAATGAGGGTGGCCAAACAAGAACACTACGCATGAAGCCAAAGAAGATTGACAAACCAACACAGAATTGGTGTCGTGAGCCGCTACGCGCTGCGGGATTTGCTGAGGAGGGGATCCGAGCACTTATGAACTGAATGCTTCGATATGCAATGAGGATGATCTGTCGACTAACTAACTAACTGTCACAACCCCCTGTAACAGATTAAGATTTGCCGTTGTCTAAGGTCCCGATAATTTCCAAATATCACTGAGTAGTGCAGGATGCCTCAGCCACAGTTATAACGACATACATCATTACTTGAATCAACATCTATGAGTCACTGGAGAAAACTTATGTTGCTCACACAAATTTGTTTAATCATAGGTGAACACAGTGACATGCAGAACATTATTACAGGAAGTTTAGTATACATAATCCGTCATCGTTAGGAATTACTTTCTCTATAACATTGCCTTCTCTAGGTCTTCTTCAACTAGTGCACATAGACAGTTACGTCCGGCTCTCCAACAGCCGGCTAGAACCACTCAACAAGATCCACTAGCTTGGCTGGTGTCTCACACACCTCAGCCCAAGACTCAATCCCCAAGCTCAGACTTCCACTGTTTGGCTCAAAACTCAACTCCAACTCCCCGTAATTTTCCCAGCTACATCTTTTTATCAGACCTCCCACATAACACAGTATTAACCCCTTGATCCCACTTATCAGTCCCCATGAGATTTACCCCTTAGACTTCTCCTTTCTCCATCAGTCTAATGTCACGTACTCCTCTGTGTCTTCGTGTCTCCCCCTACCATCTACGTGATCTATTCGCTTCTCCCGGCGGCCTACCACAAAGCATCATTTCACCTCTGGCACCCTACTTTACATTGTTCCAATCTACTCTTTCTAAGTTTCCCTTAGTCTACTAGTTTCCAATCACGTTTTACCTTTTCACCAGTGATTCAAGTCTAGACAACCTTACCATTGTTTCGGGCTTCCCCCCCCCCCCCCCATTAGCATGACGATTTATATCTGAGTCCTTGTCTAAACCATCATCTAGTCTGGGACTATCCCCGTTTGTTGACAACGTGTAATTAACCTCCTTGGCCTCACATACGTATACATTGCTGATCCAGTTACCCCTACCAGTATAATAACATTCCTAGCTAGTCCATTAACCCCCAAATTTGCATAAACCTACGCATGTTACACTACCCCTCCTCAAAAGAAAACATCGTTTTCCAATGATGGGAGAGTAATGTTTCTCACATGTGGGCACAAGTAACAATGCGTGCCTAGTAGTCATGATATCTTCCCTATCTCTAACAGAAAACACAAAATTCAACATGTTCCTACTCATAACATCATGGAAAAAGCCGTACATACCATTTTAACATTACCTAATATAGCAGGTGATCATAAGTCACCGAACACAAATCCCATACACAAACACAACCCCATTTCCATCTTGTGTAAACATCGGTAAGCTAATACAAGAGACAGAACCAAATGTTAATTGTTTATGTGGAGCCATGCCCTTGGTAATTTCTTGACAGCAGGTCTGCCATTGTGTTGTCTTCACACCGTGTGGGCATCGGCACAAATGCATATTCCTGCAGCAATATGCTCCAACGATGAACTCGTGCATTCTTCATCGCTGCCGTATGGATGAATGTGAGCGGTCTGTGGTCCGTTTGCAGAATGAATTTTCTGCCCAATAAATACCTGGAAAGTTTATGTATTGACCACACAATTGCCAGGGCCTCACGTTCTAGCGTTGAGTACTGTTCCTCTGGTTTCGAGAGTTTCCTGCTGACGTATAGTACTGGGTGCATCAGATGATATAACGACACACATCATTACTTGAATCAGAATCTATAAGTCAATGGAGAAAACTTATGTTGCGCACACAAATTTGTTTAATCATAGATAAACACAGTTACATGCAGAACATTATTCAAGGAAGTTTATTATACATAATCCGTCATCGTTAGAAATTACTTTCTCTATAACATTGCCTTCTCTAGGTCTCCTTCAACTAGTGCACATAGACAGTTACGCTCAGCTCTCCAACAGCCGGCTAGAACCACTCAACAAGAACCACTAGCTTGGCTGGTGTCTCACACACCTCAGCCCAAGACTCAATCCCCAAGCTCTGGCCTCTACTGTCTGGCTCAAAACTCAACTTCAACACCCCGTAATTTTCCCAGCTACATCTTGTTATCCCCTGTCGCAGACCTCCCACATAACACAGTATTAACCACTTGATCCCACTTATCAGTCCCCATGAGATTTACCCCTTAGACTTCTCCTTTCTCCATCAGTTTAATGTCACGTACTCCTCTGTCTCTTCGTGTCTCCCCTTGCTATCTCCATGATCTATTCGCTTCTTCCGGGGGCCTACCACAAAGCATCATTTCACCTCTGTCACCCTACTTTACATTGTTCCAATCTACTCTTTCTAAGTTTCCCTTAGTCTATTAGTTTCCAATCACGTTTTACCTTTCCACCAGTGATTTAAATCTAGACAACCTCACCATTGTTTCGGGCTTCCCCCCATTAGCATGACGATTTATATCCTGAGTCCGTGTCTAAACCATCATCTAGTCTTGGACTATCCCCGTTTGTTGACAATGTGTAATTAACCTCTTTGGCCTCACATCTGTATACTTTTCTGATCCAGTTACCCCTACCAGTATAATAACATTCCTAGCTAGTTCATTAACCCCCAAATTGGCTTAAACCTACGCATGTTACACTAACTAACTAACTAATAGAAGGAGTGAGGTTAGTTTAGTCAAGAACCGACATCACAGCACTCAGAACATTCCCATACACGCTCCGTCCTCACCGTCAACAACCAGCTAATCTGATTATGTGTCAGTCTAACCTTTCATCTGATAACTGAACGTCGACCAGAACCTCTGGTTACTCCCCGCCGCACCATACTCTCCATGCAGTGATAATGTATTTGTTCTTTCCCACTATACGTATCGTGCACCAGTCCCCCACCTAAAGGTGAAGACATTTGGCAGCCTGCTCCTTTCTCAACACGCCAGCATGCCCTGGGGAAAAGATCCAGTGGATGTTGTCTTTGATTTGTTTAATTGAAGCACGCCATTCCATGAGAAGCAACACATCTTCACCCTATTCAGCATGCTCTGTGAGTCCGTTAAATCACGACATGTGTGTGCTGTGTATCCTCCAGCCAGAAGAACACCGCAGTGACTGCCTCCACTTCCATTCTCAGATAAGATATTACGGTATTATATGCCAGGCAATCCTGCACCACAGTCAATTTATCTTCACTATGAACCCCCGATCCACAATCCTTGGATAAGCTAGGGTGTATCTCATACATAATATCGACGGGTCACTTGTGCATGTCAGGAACACCCGCAAGCTTCATTCTGTATTTGGGCTACTTTCACTAGCTGACTCTTAGGCACCGTGAGCATTACTAATCCATAATCAATTACTGAGATGATGAACGGTTGATAGATGCGAACAACATTTATTGTTCCATGCCCATTTCTGCCATTGTCTTCAATGCACCAAGTCCCTTCTTAGATTTAATAACAACTCTCTCCATGTGATCCCAGAACGACAGACATGCTTCTATCAAAGGTGATTCCTAGGTACCGTAGACTACTTTCTCTCTTAATATTTCTTCCATTTATTGTGAGATCTATAATTTAAGCCTTAAAAATCCTACTGTCCAAATAGCATCATAACACAAGCGCTAGATCTGGGTTGATAACACCACCCCCCCCCCCACCCCCTCCCATCTCTGTGGACCAGTCGGTGACTTTCGTTATTGTCTCCTGAAACTGTTGTGCAGTTTGAGTCTCTCCTTGCGGTAATCCCTAGGTAATAATGCACATCTCCGAGGTCTATGAACCTAGGCGAGAGTGCAGAGTAACCGGTATTCAAATCACCACTCAGAGACTAACAGCCTTCTTCATAAGAGTGTGCGTTAAGAGATCGTATCTGACTCTGTTATACGCATCCTCAAGATCCAGTGCTGCTGTCATTGTTTCCTATCTAATCTGGAACCCACCCCCACCTCACCCATAAACAACAAAGGCAAATGCTGGTGCGCTTGGCCAGGTGTTTTTCTTTCGTCATTAACTCCCCAACCCCCTCTTTTGAATATCGTTTTACATTCCAATTATTCTTGCAACTTAACCCAATAGAAGGGAAAACATAGTCTATAAATTAAAATACTTGGGGACAATCGTAACATCGGATCGAAGATTGATAACAGAGACTAAGAGCAGCATAGGAGAAAAGGTGCATTCTAAAGAATAAAAGTATCTTATGTAATAAATCACTTTCATTGAATCCTGGAAAAAGTGAAAGTACTGAAATATTATATCTAATCCGTTCTGCTGTATGGTGGCGAATCTTGGAAAGTGAGTACATGAACACGCTAGAAGGTGATTTCTAAGACAAATGTTGAGAATACCTTGGACGTGAAGAATAAATAATAATGATTGTCTGGAAGATGCTAATGAAAGTAGAACATTGTACATAACTATAAGAGAGAGAGACAAGCAATGTTCTTTATGATGTACTGTGAGATTCGCTGGAAACCATCATGATGATAACGGTAGAAGGGACAGAGAAATGGTGCTTGATGGTCTAGGGCGGTGGCATGGAGGAATGTCTGCAGTAGAAATGATCAAATACTACATGGACCGCGATCTATGGAGAGATGTGAGCACCTATGCCATTAGACCCGGTTCTATGGAGAGATGTGAGCACCTATGCCATTAGACCCGGTTCTATGGAGATGTATGAGCACCTATGCCATTAGACCGAGATTATAGAGAGTTACGAGCACCTATGCCATTAGACCGAGATCTATAGAGAGATTTGAGCACCTATGCCATTAGACCAGGTTCTATGGAGAGATACGAGCACCTATGCCATTAGACCGAGATCTATGGAGAGATATGAGCACCTATGCCATTAGACCGAGATTATAGAGAGTTACGAGCACCTGTGCCATTAGACAGAGATCTATGGAGAGATACGAGCACCTATGCCATTAGACCGAGATCTATAGAGAGATTTGAGCACCTATGCCATTAGACCAGGTTCTATGGAGAGATACGAGCACCTATGCCATTAGACCGAGATCTATGGAGAGATATGAGCACCTATGCCATTAGACCGAGATTATAGAGAGTTACGAGCACCTGTGCCATTAGACAGAGATCTATGGAGAGATACGAGCACCTATGCCATTAGACCGAGATCTATAGAGAGATTTGAGCACCAATACCATTAGACCGAGATCTATAGAGAGATATTAGCGCCTTTGCCAGTAGGCTGAGAACATGATGAGATCATGTCTACAGAGATTGTGCCTTAAATAATAATCATCTATGCATCTGTGAATATTCAGAGATTTACAGAAAATTAAGATTGAGCCCGAACAGTCTCTGGATAGACAATTAACTAATCCCCAAGCATGCATCTCGCCCCAGTTCATGGGTTAGTCCAGATGTCGCAAACGTTTCTCAGCTCTCACTCTCTATATCCCAGACTGTTATTTTTAGTTCAAATGTGACACGTGATTGATGATGTATTATACTGTGACATGTGTGTTTATGACGTGTGATACTGTGCCAAGTGTTTTGATTATATATGCCAAGATGTGACAAGTGTGTTACTGAAATATAATACTCTGTAAAGTGTGTTTATGACGTGTAATACTGTGCTATGTGTGTTGATGACACGTGACATTGAGACAATTGTATTCTTAATGATAATGCGACAAGTGTGTTTATGACGTCATGACGTCTGACATTGTGATAAGTGTTTTGCTGAGGTATGATACTGTACCAAGTCTGTTGCTGAGGTATGATATTGTGACAAGTCTGTTGCTGATCTATGATAATGTGACAAGTGTGCTGCTGAGGTATGATACTGTGACAAGTGTGGTGCTTAAGTATGATATTGTGACAAGTGTGTTGCTGAGGTATGATACTATGACAAGTGTGTTACTGAGGTATGATAATGTGACATGTATGTTGCTGGGATATGATACTGTGCCAAATCTGTTGCTGGGGTATGATATGGTGACAAGTCTGTTCCTTAGGTATGATACTGTGACATGTATGTTGCTGAGGTATGATAATGTGACATGTGTTTTGCTTAAGTATAATTCTGTGACAGTTATGTTGCTTAGGTGTGATACTGTAACATGTATGTTGCTGAGGTTTGAAAAGGATTGCAAACAATTAGGTGTATTTAGCTCCTGCAAAAAGAAGAGACATACTAAACACGGACACAGCGTACATACCTTACAAAAGACTCCATACAGGTGAAAACAAAGTGAGAATTATCTAAAATCAGAAGCATGCAATAAATATATAGAAATGAAGTATTAAAATAAAATAAAAATAAGTATTATAGGACACAAAGGACAACCGACGTTTCGATTCTTAGAATCTTTTGTAAAGTTCAGAACAGCACACACAGATTAAAAAACGAAAAACAAAAACACACAACATAAAATGAACACAACTCCTTTGTTGTCAGGAGGGAACAGAAATGGGGTTTAAATCGGTTTAGAATGGGGCTCTTTTGCTACAAAGTTTAAGTTCAGTTCGGTTACCAAAGCGCCAGACAGGATGTCTGTGGCCAAAGGTGTGTAAACAGTCCGATATGAATATATAGAGGGAAGACATCATTGTTATACAGTGGTATTCACAGCAGTATTGATTCCAGTTGGGTGGAAGGATCCCAGAGAGTTTATTAATTGGCTTTCAATTGTAGGCCTAATGCAGTTGTTAAAGAAGCAAGACTTCAATGCAGTGACACATGCATCATCGACTCCATTGTGGTTAAAAGGATTAAAATGGTTAGGAACAGGCTTGTCAGAATTTTGATTAATATCTCTAAGGTTTTCCCTAAAGCGGTCGGCAAGGCGTCTGCCAATTTGACCAATGTATTTCTTGTCGCATCGTTTGCAGATGATAACATATATTAGATTGCCGGATATGCAAGTGAGGTATGATACTTTAACACGTATGTTGCTGAGGTATGATACTGTGACGTGTGTGTTACTGATGTATGATATTCTGACATGTATGTTGCTGAAGTATGATACTCTGACGTGTGTGTTGCTGAGGTATGATATCCTGAGATGTATGTTGATACTGTGATATGTGTGTTTATGATGTTTGACACTGTGACAAGTCTGTTTCTGAGGTATGATACTGTGACATGTATGTTTCTGAAGTATGATACTGTGACAAGTGTGAGATGCTGAGATATAATACTCTGACAAATGTTTTTCTGAGGTATGACACTGTGCCGAGTCTGTTGCTGGGGTATGACACTGTGAAAAGTGTGTTGCTGAGGCATAATACTGTGACATGTGTATTGAGGACCTATGATCATGCAACACGTGTGTTGCTGACGTAATGATAAGTGTGATAAATGTGTTGACGACAAATGTTACCATGGTACGAGTGTTGATGACGTGCTATACTTTAACAAGTGTGTTGATGACGTGTGTTTTTGATGATGTGTGATACGTTGCCAAGTATATTGATTGCACATGACACTGTAACAAATCTGTTGATGACGTGTGGTAGGTGTGAAGTCAGTTGATGACGTGTGGTAGGTGTGAAGTCAGTTCATGACATGTGATACAATTCCAGGTCTGTTGATGACATATGCTACTGAAATAACTATGTTCATGCGTGTGGTGCAGTGTCATGTCTGTTGATAATGTATGATACTGTGTGTTGATGACTTTTGGCACTGTCAGAAGTTGAGTTGAATTGAGTTGAGTTAAGAACCGATATCACAGCACTCAAGACATTCCCATAGTGCTCCGTCCCCTCGTTCAACAGCCAGCGAAGAGTCATACTACTAATCGTTCCTACCGCTATCTGATTAAAAGTTCTCCTGGTTTTCCCTGTCAGTTTTGAGATACCCCTGCCGACCCTCCGCAATCTCATTCTTTCCACATACGAGTTCTCCATTTGTTCCTCCGCCTTCTCCACCTGATCCCACAACCGCACGACCACCTCCCCCTTGTCCATAGGCAATCTGCCGCCAAGAGGTGCATTCCCTGCTAGCCTATCAGTCTGTTCATTCACCCGCACCCCCGCGTGGCCAAGGCGACGAGAGCCATTCCACACGAAACATTCCTTTCTCCACCTTACAAAGCATACTCTTTGAATCCGTAATGAATACAACGTGTGTTGCAGTAGTCTCCTCTAGCCAGATGAATGCCGCTGTTACTGGCTCTACCTCTATTCTCATGCTGAAGGTCAGTATGTTTTTCTTGTCATCTTGCCATCCTTCATCATGTCGATTCTTGTTCTAATCTCTTCAAGGCAACTCCCATTAGATGTTATGACTGTTCCGAGATAATTGTACCGATTCACTTGTTGAAGAATGTTCCCATTAACTTGTAAATTACATTGTGGTATGTCTTTCATCCTAGTGATGACCATAATCTGTGTCTTCTTACAATTTAATTCAAACTGTATTTGTTCACTGTGTGCAACAACCGCATCTATTAAATTTTTCAAATCCTGCTCATTGTCTGCAATCAAGACTGTATCATCTGTGTATCTAATTTTATTGATGTTTCGAACCCCAGTGATGATTCCTTTCATATCTCCTACATTTCTTGAACATTTTTCACTGTACAGGGACAAAAGATCTGGAGACATTATACATCCCTGTCTAACACCTTTCTTAATAGGCTGATATTGACCTACTTCATTATCAATTATTATGGCAGCTTGTTGTTTCCAATATATGTTTTTTACAAGTCTAAGGTCTTTCCTATCAACGTGCAGATCTAAAAGCATCTTTATCATGTTTATATGTCTTACTTTATAAAAAAGATTTTGTGTAGTCGATAAAACAAATATAAAGATCTTTGTTTACTTCTATAGAACGTTCAGTTACTGTTCTCAGCATATAAACAGCATTTACTGTCATCAACTTGGCTGAAGTAGCTCCCGGGTGGGCAATCACTCAGCCAAAATCATTTTCTTCTACTGGGTTTTAGTTATGGGTGCAGTTTGAGATCCCTTAACTCTGTCAGAAGAGACTAATTACCACCCCAGATCCCAGAGAGAAAACGTGGAACAAATGTTTGTTATGCTGATTAAAGACACCGTCCCTGGATACTCAAGAAACAGCCATGAAGTGGCTAGTTGAAAATATAGCTTGAGCTGTACTTGGTATCATATCACCAGAAGAAGACAGGAGGAGTTAAGATATGCAGACTAATCTGGTTGCATAGGCAAGGTACCTCCCTGGCCGAGCTCTCTTGTGCGAAGTCGAATTGAGGATGGCACCCACACCTCTCCCTGGTCTGGTTTTCTTGTGCCATATCCAATTGAAGTGAATGGTGTGGGTGCCATTTTCAATGCGATATCCCACCTGATAAGTAATTCAAACTGATAATTATTTCATCTTGTGTGGCCACACTGAGAGAAACAATGGAATCCTGTTTAACATCAATCCCTGTCTCAGTTGAATTCATTTCCACTCCTAGTTTCTCTGAACCGAAGGGAATAATAGAGTCGGGTAAGGTCTCGCCTTCGATCTCTTTAATAGTTTTCCTCAGATCCTCCTCCTCCTGGATTTTTATCCTTTGGGAAGTCTTGGGAAGCTCCTGAGGTTGCTGGGATGCAAGTCAGCTAATCCGCTTTTATTGCGGTGTAACATTTATCACGTTTGTGACTGTTTACTGTACTCTTGGTACATTTTCTTCTATCCCGTTTCTGTTTAGGAATAGACGTGGGAAGCATCTGCCTTTCTGTGCCCAAGATTTTGTTTTTCTGAGCCATGGGGATTTGCGAAGGAATGCATGCCTCTTCTTCGTGACAGTCAGCTTCCCCGCTTTCTATCAGAGTTTCGGCTTGAGTGATTGGCTTTTCCTCAGCCGAGCTGGTAGATTCCTCCACGTTCAGTATTTCAGTTTGCTTCTTCTTCATCTGATCTTCTTCAGCTTCGTGATACATCTCTGTTTCCAATTCTGCAAGTCTTTTCATTTCTGTTCATCTTCTTTGTCCCACCAATCCATTTCTCTAATGCCATATTGTAGTCGCTCCTTTCTCAAGTCTTAGGCCATGAAAATATCATCTGATTGACTCACAATATGGAACGTGTCTCATTAAAGAAACGGTGTAATAACAGCTTGTGGAACTCACTGGCGAAGAAGTAAGAAAGTATAATGCCGATGCTTGGGAAAAGATAACACCGTTTTTAATCCAGGTTTTGCAAAAATGTTATATATACTTGGTAGTGAACAAATTAGCGTCTCGTTACACCGAGAAGGGAACTAATATTCTAGTACACTAACCTGATATATAGTCCAACACTTTCCGTTAACATTTAGTAACCTTTTATTTCCCTCTGTTCCTTCAGATCGTCCTGGCTGTAATCATCCTCCGAATCTGTCAGTCTAGCGTTTGCCCGTCGTTCGTAAATCCATGGCGTTCTCCAGATATGCAACTAGCTATCCTTGGCTTCGAATGAGTCCACTGCCAGCCCTCCAACTCTCCAATAGCCGCGCCAATCCTTCTCCAAATCGAAAACACGACCGTTCACCTTCAGTGTAACCACAACATTATGTTGGCGTTTTTGTGACGCATTTTCGTATTTCCTGGTTTTGGTGCACTGTTTCACTTCGGGATTTTCCTTCCACTTTCTGTATAGTGTGCTTTGGGGCACTTGCTATGTGGCATTATGCCCCCCCCCCCCCCCACATTAAATGATGTAATCATTTATAATCATTTATACATATTTATACACCTCGTGATTATTAAACCATGTCCAATAGCAGTGCCGACATCATGAGTCATATCTAGTGCTGAGTACGACGTTATGGCCCTTATTAATTACCCAAAAGAATATGATGGGCACGCCCTCCTGTTCACACCCACGGTGAACGTTGTGTAGCCGGTCTATGGCAGGGTCGGTCTAATTAATTATACAATTAGTCCCTAACTTGTCCAAATGAACAAGTATCCTCACTCTAGGTCAAAACCCGGAGTTGGGGACGAGGTTATCAATAGGTACCAAGTAGTCAGTACCAGTTGACGCTCAATACTGTCGCTGGCTTATAATATATGTAGGTGAGGTGGACGCCATTGCTGTATACAGTGCAATCTCCAATTTTCTACCTTTCGAGATTTTCTCTATGACCATCGACCGCATAAAGTTATGTGCAATTCATTTTTACTGGCTTGACATATGTGGCGTAGCATTCTGATACCTCTATGTGAATCCAATGATAATTGCATCATTCTAATTATCACAGTTATTAAACAATTAACTAACCTAAATAACGAACTTAACTATTCTATTATAATAACTAATATACCGAACTATTGTAACTAACTACTTATTTATATGTGTTCATGAATTTAAACATATCATATCTACTAAAAATAATATTGTTCACTGTTCAATCGTGTCTCACTGATAACACAATAATAACACAAATCTGCATTGAAGAAAAATACTTAATGTCTGCATTCCCAACGAAGGTTCGTAAAGTACAAGTTCCATCATTTCAACACATGACGTATGGACATGAAGTTAAAAGTTCCGTCATCTCAACACTTGAAGAAAAGTACAAGTTCCATTATTCCAACAATAGAAGCATGCGGAATTATTAGTTCCAATATGTCGCAACACAAGTCATTTCATCACTTCGTCATGTCTCTGCCAACAATGAAACATTTACATATGTATCTATCTGACTAATAATATGTAATATACTACTGTAATATAACTTGTTGGTTGCTATGTACATTGTTATTTAATCAGGTGCATCTGTAATATTTACTATATCTTCTAAGCAGTCTATGAACACATACAGATAAATACTAACAAACACAAGTGAAAACAACCGTGAAACAGACCTATCTATTCACAATCGACTAAGAAGATATTTAAAAATATAACTGACTAGAATCTGACAGATCTTAATATCGTAGACTTGAATAATCCGTAAGAACTTCTATGAAATAAATAAGAAATATAATATCATATTCGGACTTAACAAGGATAAATATTTAAATCAAATAATATTCATAGAAATTATTAATGTTCTCTAATAAAGATATAGTTAACAACAATTATCTGAAGAATAGAGAACCGAAGTATTTTCTCAAGACGAACTGTAGAGATATGAGATAGTGTAAACAATTCTGAGAAGTATAGATTCCTATCAGAAAAAAAAAATTGGAACAACTTATTTTATAAGACCCTAATATGTCTGTAGTGAATTGCGTTGATATAATTATCTAACATTCTCATTCATCCCATTTTATTTTTCTTTATTTTTTTCTTTCATTCTTCCTTTTATTCATTTTCTTTCTTTCTTTCTTCGTTTCAAATCTATAGAATCTTTCTTCTGCGCGTATGCCAATATTTGTACATTGTAACTTTGTTGACTGGAACAATGTTATAGTTTACACTCGTGTGTATATGTAATGCATACACTGTAATGATGTATGTTTGGTAAATCTGTACCATAAATAAGATAAGTAAATAGAGTAAACAAAGATCAATGTATATCGATCAATGGCTTGTGTGCAAATTTTCTTGACTTGCGAGTAAATGTTTGTTATATGTATATTTATTCGTGTGAACACATTTGTAATCTGTTTCTTAACATGTGTGTACATATTCGTTATGTCATCAACATACATCTTTGTTTGTGAACATCTGTTCGTGACGACGCATACAACCTGTGATATGGTTCATTTAAGCCAAATTAAAATCTGGGTAATAAATATAGTTACAATATCCCATTTCATCTGTTGTTTGTTACCATTGGATGTACTTTTTTTTCTCATATGTGTATTTTCTTCTCTTTGTTTCATATGAACTTGTGTTCTTGTGAGTGCCTTGACAGGTTCGTGTTCAATGGTCTCTTCTTGAACGTAATTTTTAACATTGGGTACATTCCCAATAAGTAACCCGGCACAAGGATTAGGTAATGCTGCTGCATTTACTGTGCCTTCAAAGTATGGAGATTGTATTGTAATAGTGGCAATTTTATATCTCTAAATTGTGCCACCAAAAGTTCTGCAGGCACCAGTTTTGCCTGTATAATCTTCTGTGTTTATCACCCTTTGGTCAACTCCAATAATTGAAGCCTCTGAATCACGAATATAGGTAGTAGGTTACCCATTCACCCATGCCTGGTGAACTCTGAGTGTGCCATTCTGAATATTAACAGCATTAGCTTTATGAATGGTTTCTAAACATTAATCAATAGGAATGTCTTTGTCAGTCTTTTCAGTCTTCTTGCTATAATGTTGTATTATAGCTGCATGTGTTTCTTCTATGTCATCTGAATCACTACTGGAAAATACATATGCGGTACTCGCTTTTTTCCAAGTATTTCTCATCGCACATGACCTACTGGTATGCTCGTACGCCCGACAAGAAAAACATTTAACACTCCTCTCATTGGAGTCATACATACTTCTTTTCTTTGCCGTGATGTCTCTTAAATACGCTGCATAACCAGGATGTTGATCACACATTTCTATATTTCTGTGTGATAACTTGCAGTGTTGGCATCGAGTGAAGTGTCCCTTTCTTGGTCTGTGGCCAATTTTTATTGGAATACTGATATGGACCTCTATTTTTATTTGTAAATATCTTAAACTTATCATTCCCTTTTTGGAATCTGGCGCTGGCTCCTATGACAAGTTCTGGTTGTGCACAGTCAGCAAATATGTCACGATGTGCATTATAAAATGATTCACCCCGTGATTCCATCTCACTAAGTGATTTACACTTATTTTCAACCAGAAATACAGACATAGCTTCTGGGACTGCCGATAGAAGTTTGTCTCTTAACATTAGGTCATGAATTTTATCGAAATCAGACCCAATGTCTGCTGCCTTTAACCATTTGTCACAGCAAGAAGATGTTTCAGAAACAAAGTCAAGAAATGTTTGATTAGATTTAGGTGTAAGAGTTTTAAATTGTGTACGCAACCCACATTCATTCAAACTAAAATGTGCAACAATACGATCTCACATATATTTGTAGTTGGTTCGCAAATTTTCAGGTATTAACTCAATCACCTTCATAGGTTCCAACGCGAGATGTCGATGAAACAAAATAGGTAAGTCCTCTTCGGGAATCTTATAGAATTTTGCTAACACCTCGAAGTTAGTAATGCAGGAACTTACTGAATCACGTTGTTGGAAGTTACGAATCAGACCTTGATACTTCTTCATTGGATCATTATCTTTTGCTTGTATTCTTTCGCGTTCCATCTCCGCTTTACGATCTATTTTCCAATGTCTTAACTTTCAAATTAGCTTCCAGTTCCTTGTCCTTAAGAATTGCCTCGGCCGCAAGTTTTTCTTTCTCAAATGCCAGTTGTTTTTCCTTCATCTCTTTTTCTGTGGCTAATTTCTCTTTTTCCGCTGCTATTCTCTCCCGTTCTAGCGCTAATTCATTTTTCTTTGCCACCATTTTCAATCGTTCTAGAGCTAATTCTATTTGCTTAATCGCCATTTCCTTTTCTTTCAATTCTTTCTCCAGTGCTAATCTCTCTTGTCTGTCTTCTGTTTCACGTGCAGCTTGAAGTTCTTTCGATTCCTTCTCTGCTGCTAACCTTTCTTGTCTTTCTTCTCTTTCACGCTCAGCCTGAAGTTGTTTCCCTTCTTTTTGCTGCATCTGGAATTCCTTGAACTCCTGCTTCTCCCATGTGCTAAGGTCTGAGCCAGTCAAACTAGACTTCCCGCCTATTTCCATGAAGTCTTGAAGTGTCGACATGTCCTAATTTAGTTATCACCACTCTAGCTGAAATAAAATAGAGGAGTGCAAAGAGTGCAAAGGAATCGACGATATGGAAGTACGTTGAAAACAGAGTAAACAATATATCAAAGCACAAATGTTGAACAAAATGTCAACTTCAAACTCAACAACAATGTAAAATTGAAAACTAGAGGAAATTTAGCAAATTTATTGCGATAGAAATGTCCTAACTGTTATTCTATGTAAACAACAGAAAATAGTATGCAAAAACATATGCACTATAAAGAATATAATAACACTAGACAGTTAACGAGAGAAAAACAATTGACGTGTAACGTAAACGCACATTCGGATTCATAAAAGACAAAATTACTGACTATCGATTTTTCAGGTACACAACATACAACACTACTACACTATTGTAACACTACTATAACACTCTATAAGTACCAACAACCCGTGAGACCGATATAAATTACTTCGTAGCGACCTGACGATTGTAAGTACACAACGCCTTCTTAAGTTAGTAAGTGACCTTAACTATCCCCAAGAAGGACCCTCCAACCACCCGCTGTTACTTTAATGCGAAATTGGTCATCGCTAATTATTTAGTATCTTCTGAATGCACCCAATCAAGAACAATGAACATAACGATCAACAAGTTAAAACCTATACTGGCCTTATGTTCTGGTGTTAGCGTGCTACGTAGACAACTAACAGCGTTGAATTAAGTACGTGGTATCTGTCTATTGGATACCGGAGGTGGATCGGTGATTGGTATCTGTAAATGAGTAATGCTGTTCCTGTATGTGCTGGTGATGCTGAGACAGCAGTGAACTGATAATGTATAATCAGTCTATAATTGTGACGCCCGAGGCACAGTGCCCATCAACCCGGTCGTTAACTTAATCGATGGCGGCGTCACTTATTTTAACGCGTAGATATATCGCTGACTTTGAGGTGCCTCAGCCTGTATGTAGTGACAAGTGTAAAGTTACGTCCTGTTGTCTGTTGTGCGGTAGGTATCCAATGTCTAATAGTGTCCAGTGTCACGTGTTGAGGATGCAAATTCCGACATTCTATGTAGACAAACAACTCGAGTGCGTTGATCCTAGGAGAGTTAGTCGTCGGTCCAATATCTTGAAATTGCACCGTGATAAACTAAATGCTGCTTAAACGTCTCTACCAGCCAGCGACAGTGTCCGAGTGACGACCTTAATTACTGGAATGACGTTGATAAATGCTTAACTCCATTGTAATGGCGACACAATGTGTACGACGTAAGATCCATGAGCATGTTTACTTTCCAGTGTACATCCTGTTTTGAATTAGCTACTAGTGAGTACGGTGTGTGTTTGGTAACGAGCAACAGAGTAGGGGAAACGTTCCTGTCGAAGACAACGCCTTCCCTGTGACGACAATACGAACTACGTCGTCTTTCGTGTGCAATAATTCCTACCTTCTGTGTACAAAGAATACACTGTTCCATCCACTTTGTGTCGTCGTTATTTGTGCACGACACAAGCAAATACGTACTATTTTTTGGCGCACTTTCGAAATATATGATGTTTCATAACTGCAATGTGTGTACTTGACTGTAGTTTGCGGTATCCGCTATGTGTGGAACGGTGCGTGTAGTTTATTATCGGTGCGCAGCTTCTTTCTAGATGTGTAACTTTTGATGCTAGAGACGGGGCAGTTATTCACCCATTAACCAAAACCGAACTCTATGCTCCCATGTATGCCATATTGTAGTCGCTCCTTTCTCAAGTCTTAGGCCATGGAACAATCATCTGATTGACTCACAATATGGAACGTGGCTCATTAAAGAAACGGTGTAATAACAGCTTGCGGAACTCACTGACGAACAAGTAATAAAGTACAATGCCGACGCTTGGGAAAAGATAACACCGTTTTTAATCCGGGTTTTGCAAAACTGTCATATATACTTGATAGTGGACAAATTAGCGTCTCGTTACACCGAGAAGGGAACTAATATTCTAGTACACTAACCTGATATATAGTCCTACACTTTCCCTTAACGACATTTAGTAACCTTCTATTTCCCTCTGTTCCTTCAGATCGTCCTGGCTGTCATCTTCCTCCGAATCTGTCAGTCTAGCGTTTGCCCGTCGTTCGTAAATCCATGGCGTTCATGCTACTAGCTATCCTTGGCTGCGAATGAGTCCACTGCAAGCCCTCCAACTCTCCAATAGCCGCGCCAATCCTTCTCCAAATCGAAAACACGACCGTTCACCTTCAGTGTAACCACAACGTATCCTTCGTTGTTATGTTGGCGTTTTTGTGACGCATTTTCGTATCTCCTGGTTTTGGTGCACTGTTTCACTTCGGGATTTTCCTTCCACTTTTTGTATAGTGTGCTTTGGGTCACTTGCTATGTGGCATCTAATAAATAGTTCTAGCTTCTCTCCTATTAAGCCGAGCCTTATACCCCATCCTCTAGTGGACTCTAAGAAATCTGTGCGTGCATCCATGATCTCTTCTCAGCTTAAACTCAGGCAAGTAATTATATTATTACCCTACACAGAGCTAAGTCAGATTTATACTAGAGCAGGATAGTGACAAGAGGAACCGGCACTGATATGAGAATGATAGTAGTGAATTTAAGTAAGAAAGTTGATGCAAAGTAGTCTGTCATACGCTGAATTAACTAAGCATTATCAAATTATTCATGATTAAATCAAATGATGAAGCATGTAATCAAAAATCATCAAGCAAATCATCAACAAACTAATTAATATCACTAATTAATGTGATTATTAATTCTACAAAGGTGAATGTTGCATATTAACTAATATGATATTATCCATTATTAACTTTTTAACAAGTTATTTAAATTCTACAAACTTTCCTAGAAACAAATTCCTAAGTTAATACTTTGCAAATGTAATGAGTGAAGGATGAAAGAATGGTTTATGAAAATCATTAGTCCAGGAAGTATTCTTTGATTCAAAATCTCGCCTACCATCGAGCAAGCTATTACATTAGAAATAAATGATAACTAACTAATGTTATGATTAATGTTATGATTCTATCGCGGACGAGCAGACCAATATGTCATGAACTTGGTTGATGTAGCTCCACGGTGGGGAACAACTCAGCCAAAATCATTTTCTCCTACTGGTTTTTAGTTATGGGTGCAGTTTGAGATTCCTTAACTCTGTCAGAAGGGACTAATTACCACCCCAGCTCCCAAAGAGAAAACGTGGAACAAATGTCTGTTATGCTGATTAAAGACACCGTCCCTGAATACTCAAGAAACAGCCAAGAAGTGGCTCATTGAAAATATAGATTGAGCTGTACTTGGTATCACCAGAAGAAGACAGGAGGAGATAAGATATG
This sequence comes from Cepaea hortensis, assembly GCA_963921405.1. Classification (NCBI taxonomy): domain Eukaryota; kingdom Metazoa; phylum Mollusca; class Gastropoda; order Stylommatophora; family Helicidae; genus Cepaea; species Cepaea hortensis. Next base: position 72,963,893 of record OY992880.1, on the reverse strand, counting down.
CAGACTAATCTGGTTGCATAGGCAAGGTACCTCCTTGACATAAATCTACTTCTGGAATAAATGTGTGAACCCCCACTAAATGTTTTATGAATGTGTATACATATTTAAACTACACAAACATTTATTGACATTTAGAATTATACAGACTAGCTGAGTTTAAAATACAACAGCTGTGTTTATTATTATGTTCTTGATGATAATATGATGATGATGATTATATTATGGTATACATAACTCAAGAGGGCACATATGTCATGCTTTCCCCCCGGTGAGACGCAGTTCACTGTCAGATTGAAGGAGTCCAACTTGGTCCCATCACTAGACTAAGTCACTCCCTGATATGAGTCGTTGACTGTCCATTGCACCTAAGAGATCTGGAATGAAATGAACGGAGATGGGTAGTATCTACGTCTACACATCTCAAAACACATATGGATTGACATTCATGTAAACATACATTCAAGTCATAATATATGATGGTATGATGATATATGATGGCATGTTACATAAACATATATCAGTTCTAAATAAATATATATGTATATATTCATAAAACCATTTAGAACATCTATAGCTCAAAACATACACATTCACCTCCACCTATATAATGGAGTGTTTCCCAAATAAGTTCACCTCACTTACTCTCTCCCTTTCTATTTCATTCATACTGTCTTGTCGGAAGGGCTGGTTGCAAAGTCCCTGTCGAACATTAAAATGCCTTCCCTGAATCTGTCTGAGATATTGAATTCCTAAGTCATGTCTCTCCTCATGCAGACATGCAGACTATGTGAACTGGTGCCATTCCTCCAACCAAGTAGCTTCACAACAATCTTGGTGGGCACTCAAAGTGTTGGTCCAAATAATCAATGTTAATTTGGACGCTATCAAGAGACTGGTTGCTCTAAGGAATTTATCCTAAGTAGTCAGTCTCCAATGTGTTAACCTCATACAGGATGACTCTACATGTATCTCTTGTACATGAATAAGCCACACACTCATGTAGCTCGGATAATGGATTTCTCCAAATTATCACATACAACAAATCAGACAACCAAGTAGCGAATGAAAGAAGAAGATAAATTTCTCAGTGGAATAGTAAAGCTAGAACTGGAACACTGAGTAACACCGAAAATCCAACAGTGTAACGTTTGGGAGAATATGCAAAAACAGAAGACTACACAGGCCTTAAACAAGCAGACAACGGATCAGAGTAATAATGTGGTATTACCTGAGGTTATAGCTTCGGAAATTCCATCACAAGACTTTGTACAGAAGTCGAACAGAACGAAATGATAGTATTTCTCCAGTAGGTATCCTTTTGCTATACGTGAGTTTGATCTGAGGATTGTTGTCACTGCTCATAGTTTTATTCTCTCCATTCCTGGCGTGGTTTTCATCTTCCTGCTCCTAGTTTCCACGCGGGTTAATTACTATGTCCCATATTCGTTAACCCCGCCAATTGTCCACATGGACTGTAGTTACCTCTGCCAATCAAATTGACCGATGCCCCGCCAGTGCCTGAAACAATGAAACATGCTTCGGCGGCGATGCAGTTGCGTCATAACTATATTCCAATCTGCTGTTAACACAAGCCTTCCCGGGTTGCTGCCAAAAATGTGTCAGCCATGTGTTCCTACTTTGCCGCCGCTCCTTCACATGTTAAGTCTGGCTGAATGTTAGGTGTCTGGTCATATACTCTTCCTTGTTGTAGCAATTATCGACGTTGTCTCGGCTCCGCAAAGTATAGACTTTAGATAGGTGTTAGGCCTGCATTATATTGCCGTCCTTAGATCACACGGGTTTTCCCCTGAGTGGCACCATCATGTATCGACGTCTTGTTAAGTCTTGCTCTCGGCAAGGGGAGAGGGCTATCGTTTCTTGCTAGGAAACAAAGAATTTATGTCAGCCCAGATTCACACTTTTCGTAATTCTCTTCCCATCTGCTGAAAACACTCAGAGTTTCCAACCTTTGATAGCGCCGCCGACTGGTGCCGTTGTGTCTGGGTTTACGTTTAATCTGGACATCAAAGTTTCCTCAGACTAGAGTTATAGAAATGATCGTGCGGCGCGGAGTCAAAACGTATTTTTTTCGTGTTCTGAATCGTTGTTAGTTTTTCCTTATTCCTTCGTTGGGGACTCAGATTATTTTCTGGTGGTCTGTTATTCTTTTACTTAGAGAATGATAGAAACATTCTTTAATTCCTTCCAAACTTGTGTAATTCTGATGCTGACCGAAGGCGCCTCGTCACATTTACTGCACCCATGCCTTCTACAAACCCACATCTATCTTCTCCTATTTCAGGTTTTATTTCTTCTTAACTCTTTGCATGACAGTTCTTAGCAGAATCTTCGTGATGTGACTCACTGTACTAATTTTTCGATGTTGATCACATTCCAAGGATCCAGATTTCTTTGGGATTGCAATAAATACAGAATATCAAAATTCACGAGGAACATCTCCATTATCATATATCGTATTCTGCAGTCTGGTGACGATCTACTCCATATTCTTCTAAAGCATTAATAATTTCTGTTGTGATGTTTCTGAACCTGGGGTCTTGCCAGTTTTCATATGGTTAAAAACATTCTGAACCTCAATTTTCAAAATTGATTCTTCTTCATTGTTATTTCGAATATCGTACTGTCCTTCTCTGCTATCATCATAAAGGTTTTTCACATAATCTGACCATACATGTAAAATCTGATCTTTTTCTCTTTTAATCTTTCTATCTGTTGCTTTTAGGCAGCCTGTTGATGTATGTGTTCTTTGATTAGTAAGCGCCTGAATTCTTTTGTACATTAAGTTGGTATATTTACTGTCCTCGCCTGTCTTAATCTCTGCCCTTTTCAACTCGTCTCGCACATTCCTAATATATTAATCTTCTCTCTTTCCATTTTTTGTTTGATGTTATCCAATTTTCCGTCGTCGCTTAACGTCCGAACATTCCATGTTGCTAATTTCAGTGTCCCAGTCCTTTTTCTTGTGGCGATCTGTAATTAGGTGAATCATGATAAACTAGGCAACTTTAAAGAAGGTAGCTTGCCGTTGCTTTCCTTCCTGGTAGTTACCATACTGGCCGTTCACAGTAGCCATTGTCTCGTTAAAGAAATCTTCTGCCTACCATCGCGAAACTTGAGACACTAACCAACAACTATCTGTCGGCTGTCCTCAAACTTTCATCCACTACCTGTCTTCCGTGGTTTCTTGTGAACAACTTCCGAAAACGAATACGAAATAATAGCACATTCTCCCAAGAAAAACACAAAAGCAGCGACCCCTGAACAAAACACCGTTAGATCGTCGCCATTTTACACACTATTAAGACACACAGTTAAGACAGAATTTTTACTCATTCATATTTTGTATTACATATCTGAAAAGTTTAGTAACCAAATATAGGTCACATGACACAATATGTTGAGTCAAGTGTGTAACGAATAAGTCCAGATACATGGCTGGTTAGATGGTCCCACAGTGTTAACGGAATACACAGAACACAATTGACCTGGGAACTTTCGGGGTCGATGAAATCACGTCAGACATGAATTCGCGGGGATTTAAAATCATAATTTGTTAAATGGCTTCTGTCTCTAAGTATAGCAGACCGGCGCAGTGAGTCAGCAGGTAATTTCGATCCCCAGAGTCATAAGTTGTCACTCTGCGCCCTTGTGAAGTGATGTCGAATTGACAAGTCTCGTATAATTGGTCTGCATCTCCTTCCATACAGCCTGTTCTTAGGGAAGGGATTTTGGGGTTGTTATTGTTTCCTTGAGTTAGTCAGTGCAAACCACTGAAACTAATGGGGATTTGTTGGTCCTCTGTCTCGAAGTGCCTGTCCTCCAATTCCAACGGGACCGGACACTCAAAGCAACTCAAATTGAACTCGTCACGAACAGATCAGAACAACAAAACAGGTTCTACCTTATGATGTGAACAGGATTATGAACATATGGCAGACTCAAGTCGAGCAGACGATTTAAGACGTTTATTCCGCCGCAGGACACCAGGATAACTCTTGTAGAAACGTGAGCTGATCCCTATACGCAGGATCGGCGCTCACTTAAATAACATCTACCTACGAGCTCCAAATCCAGCTCGCTGCCCTTGAGGCCTAATTATCCAAATCCTCAGTTCAACAGCTTGAATAAAAGTCTAGGTATCTACACCCGGTCTTTCTTACGTTGTGTTGTCTTCAACAAATTCCTCTCCGGACTCCCAGCTGCTTCATCACGAAATTATTGCCTCCAGGTGTCACCTTCACACGGAGCCTTTTATAAACACATCCTTTCGAATCCACGAATTCACAGCGTCTTCCGTTGCCGTCTAGTGACGTTGTTTTTATTCCCTTGGTTTCTCACATTTGTCGTCCAGTTTTGTGACTGTCTGGGAAAATCCAATAAGGTCTCTTCTTTATATTTGGTGGCACGTGTGCCGTTATGTGGCATAATGCCCCCTCCCAGATAAAAAAAAAATTTATTTATAATTTTTTTTCCCTTTATATCTGTATATCTGTACAACTATCACAACAATTTTTAAGCACAACTGAATAGCACTTGGTTTTACCCCCTTATCTACCCTAAAAAATAAAGCTACATAACGGGCACGCCCACCTGTCCAAACCCTCCGTTGGACGTCTTGTGGCTGATCATGGGCAATCAGACCAACTAATTAACATATTAGTCCCTACCTTGTCATAATAGACAAGTGTGTCCTAACTCTAGGTTTTACCATGAGTTTAGGACGAGGGTAATAAAGAGGTTTTCCAAGTAATCATTTTTGTTGTAGTTGATCCTTGTTGTCCTTGTTTCGTATTATACATCTATTTCTTTTCCTGAAATTTATCTCCATGGGTTGGGTGACTTATACGCTTTCCGCCTAGAGAATCTATTGATCCTTTTCCCGTGGATACTCCAAGAATGTCGCTTGATTGTATCTATTCTTTTGCTCCTTCTGTACGGTTGATTCGCAGCTTAATATAATATTAATTAATCTAACAACATTGTTAATGCAAGTAAATAATTAATATCATAGAATTAACTATTTATATTAATACCAATACCATATTAATACTATACCAATACTATACTAATTTACAATTACTTATTAATAATTCTAATTCTTTGAATTTAACAATCAACTAATGAATAACTATTATTAACACAATCATATACTGTTCAAAGTTAGTGTGACAATACAAAACAAAATACTTGGCTTGGCCATTGAATGCACAATGAATGTTCCAATCAGGCATCTCTTGTGAAGTTTTTATTCCGACTATTCCCTTCACTCACGCTGTCAATGGAAAATCGGTAGCATATGTACCCACTTGACTAAATTCTATTTGTAATAATAATCTATTAATATTTAGTTGATTCTTATAGCATTGCTCCCTCAATTCGGCGCTATCTGAATATATCTTTATCGAATTTCTTAATAACTTATGAAAGAACAGAACATTAATATATATAATTAATTAACTTATAACAAAGATCTGTCTTTCTATTAATTATAATCGACTGAGAATGTCTCACAGAATGTTATTGACCAAATAAAATCTTGTAGATCTTCAATATAGATATAGACTTGTGAAGAATGAGACATTGCAAATATTCAGGACTTCTAAGAAACTAAATCAGCAATATAATATAATATTCTGATTCAACAAAAATAAATATTTAAACCAAATAATTTATTAAGTTCTCTAATAAATATATAGTTACGAACAATTATCCGAAGAATAGCGAACCGAAATATTATCCAACTGAGATATAGAGATATCTACTGAGTGTAGAGATATTAGATAGTATGAACATCTCTAAAAAGTATATATTTATATCAGTAACACCTGCCATAATTAAGTAATAAGACCTAAGACCCTAATGTATCTGTAATGTATTCTGTGTTAATATGTACCTAACACTTTCATCCCATTTTATTTTTCTTTTATTCTTTTCTTTTATTCTTCCTTTCATTTTATTTCGTTCTCTCTTTCTTTGTTTCACACCTGTAAAATCTCTCATCTGCACTCATGCCAATATTTGTACATTGTAAATGTATTGATTGGAACAATGTTATTGTTTTCAGTCTTGTATATCTTCTGTAATGCATACGCTGCAATGCCGTATGTTTGGTAAATGTGTACCAGAAGTAAGACAGGTAACCATCAGTGCATGTAACTTTTGGTCTCTTTTTTGAATGTTTCAAAAATATGTCATTTAGAGACAAATAATCTCGTTTGTTTTGTTTCTGATCATCATTTATGTTCTCGGACGTAGAATCATTTGATGAAGAATGTTTGTTTATTTCTTGATTATCGATGTGAACACCACTCTTTTCTGTTGTGTTATCACACATTTGAGTTATATCGTGTTCATTAACAGTCGATTTAGCCTGTTTTACTTGCGTCTTTTCTTCTTCTTTAACTTCTTCTTCTTCTTGTGTCATTTTAACTTGGGTATTTGTATTTCTACTTGTGAGTGTTTCGTCATTGTTCATGGTGACTACTGTGTTTGTTTCATCCCGTTGTCCCTGTTGTTGCCATTGCTCCTTCCAACTTGTCTCCTTTGCAAGTCTCTCTCTTTCCAGTGCGATTCGTTTTTGTTTGATTTCTGCCTTTGCTGTTATCTGTCTTTCTTTCATCTCTTTTCTCCTTGCAGCTATTCTCTCCCATTCCAAAGTCATCTCTTTTTCTTAGCTGCTATCTTTTCACGTCGTAGAGCTATCTCTTTTTCACTAGCTGCTGCTATCCCTCGTTCCTTTAGTTCCTTTTCCATAGCCAACTTTTCTTGTCGTTCCTTCCTCTACCGTGCGGCTTGAGCGTTAAATTCTTGTATGACCCAACTCCTAAGTTCTGCTCCAGTTAATCCAGTCTTCTCACCCACTTCCACGAGTTTTTGAAGTGTAGACATGTTGTCCCACCTGTACCAGTTATCTAGCTGAAATAAATAGCGAAGTAGGCAAGAGAAGACAAGAATATCGGCAAAATTGCGATAATGTCCTTCAAGGAACGGAGTAATTCTTGACTTAAATAATAAATTCTGTGGTATTACCGTCGACAAAGCATCAACTTAATTAATGTGGATAACGTAAAGTTGATAGGTATCAACGAAAATAGCACAGTATATATACTTATACTAAACTTGAACGTAATATATGTAGACCAGAGAAAATCAACATGGAAAATTATATTCAATATTAAGGATATATGGATATATTTTTTGGACATGTTATGGGAAGAAATGGACTGGAGAACTTAGTGACAGCTGGCAAGATCGAAGGGAACAGACCAAGAGGAAGACCGAGAGGAAAATACCTGGATGGCTTGCCCACATGGCATGGACGAGACAGGAACACTGAGCTGATCCACGACTCTAGTGATCGAGTGAAATGGCGAATCATGACCGCCCACGCTTTCCGGCATGGCACATGATATATATATATATATATATATATATATATATATATATATATATATATATATATATATATATATATACATATATATATATATATATATATATATATATATATATATATATATATATATATATATATATATATATATATATATACCACAAAACAATTAACAATCACAAACGACGATTGACAAGTGACGTGAGAACATATTTCCGATAAGAACAACAACACTAAGACTTTCACGTGATTCACTTAGACTTGACATGACACCAACCACCCGCAAAAATCTTTGATAAATAGTGCCTTATTACTAGGATCAATGCTATAATACATCAACAATACAATTGCTACTGGCCTTTAGTGCATCTCCCGAACGTAGAGTAATACTTGAATCCCTTGAGAACTGATATAATTTGAGATTCTCAATTACGTGTTGATAAGTTCCAAATATACTGATCCTTAATCCGCAATCGATCAGTGGTATCCTGGATGAATGAAAATATGTGAGGAGCTGTGTAACGATTGTTGCTACTGTGTTGAGACGATAGTACAATTAACTTGTACTCGCACCCTGGACCTACGTGGTCCGTGACCGACTTCTAAAACCACATAGTCGGCTGCGGTGTAACGACGATTCTTGAGTTATTCTTTCAGCCTTAGTACGATAACTCTAGGCTGAATGTTTGCTGTATGTATCTGGCTGAATGATGCCAACAGTGGAGTAAGTAGAGTTGATTTACGTGTGATCTGTCTTGTATATATTTTCGGTAGGTAAAGTCCAATAAGTGAACAGGCTGTGTGTCCGTTATTACGATGAGAAACGATAGTGTAGTCTTGTTATCAATCCGTGTGACAGTGTTCGTATGTCCTGGCGTCAGCGTATTAGAGTACGTTCGTAAATTCAGTTCATAAATGCCGAAGTGAGGAGTTCGTGTTCGGTCCCGATTGACCGAGTTGACTTGCTCGATGGTAGAAAAATCCTCGACAATTTCAACAATAATACGTCCTAGTGTACGTGTGCGTGTCGTCCTGACGTGTGATGAAGTGTCCGGTATGTGAATAATGGTGTTGTAATGTCCTCTATAATGTTATCAGTGTTCTCAAATCCAAAACAATATTGACTAACGGTGTTGTATACAATCCTCAATGACGTAATAAATATGTGTACATTGACCTGGTTGTCATTATGCGTTGATGTATGTAACGTCCAGCTGTAAATATGTTCAGATAAGTGCAACGTCCAAATAACGCAACATCTTCCTTGTCAATTATAGTGGAGGAGAGTGTCCGTGGTGTACGTGCTATCCATCTTGACATATGACGAAGTGTGCATATAAAAATGTCGTAATATGCACTAACTCACTTATGCGCCAATAATTCAGACATGAAGTAGTGTCGGCAGCAGATATAATGAACGTATGATGTAAATGTCCCACAAATGTAGGTGGTTAAATGCTTTGGCGTTCTGAACAAACAAGTCAAAACTTTCTGTAATGTTCACAGAATTAGCGAATGTCTTTCCAACAACGTAACTATAACTGTGCGTCGGCAGTACACCCCATCATGTGTGTATCAGTCCACCGATAAATCTGATAAAATCGTGACGAATGTCTGAGCACTGTAATGAAATTCATAGATTCAGCAGATTGCTCAACATAATGCAACACTTTCGAGCAGTTCCAATCGATCATAGATTCTTGAATAAAAAATATCAATCGTTGTGCTATAGTATAATAGGTTACTGTGGTGTAGAATTGTGGCAGCGCGGTGTTTCTTCAGATCTCACTGCCTACTCACATCGACATAATTCCTTTCAATGTCGACCATGGTGTCGATTGTTTCGTATATCTCATATGTAACCACCATCTTCTTTTCTCACGTAGAATTGTAGTTGTAACTGTATATTCTTTAGATAAATAATGTTCTTAAATAGGTTACACTATTACTAAATGTTCGTTGTTTCTAATATTTCATAGCGCTGTGGTGTGTTCAGTAACGTGTACTTTTTGTGCATCCGGTGTAAACTTGTTGTGAAACTATTAGACCGCACTTCTTGTATGTAAAGGTATTAATATATATTATTTCTATTCGTACTCACTGTTTGTTTTTTTTTAAAGACATTTCAACTTCAATTTCCTGTTGTTCTCTTATAACTTATGATCTTCAAGTTTATCTATCCTGGCTGTTCTCCATTTTCATGACGTAGAGTTTTCGTGTGCTCTTTCTTTCTTTCTGTGTAGAACGGTGTGGAATGTGCTGCTGGTTCGTAATTTTTTTTATGTTCAGCTATGGAAACTGGCGGGGAACCTGTGTTGACAAACAAACAGTGCAGTAACGACCCCCCACGTGTCTCGAAGTGTCTGTCCTCCAATTCCAACGGGACCGGACACTCAAAGCAACTCAAATTGAACTCGTCACGAACAGATCAGAACAACAAAACAGGTTCTACCTTATGATGTGAACAGGATTATGAACATATGGCAGACTCAAGTCGAGCAGACGATTTAAGACGTTTATTCCGCCGCAGGACACCAGGATAACTCTTGTAGAAACGTGAGCTGATCCCTATACGCAGGATCGGCGCTCCCTTAAATAACATCTACCTACGAGCTCCAAATCCAGCTCGCTGCCCTTGAGGCCTAATTATCCAAATCCTCAGTTCAACAGCTTGAATAAAAGTCTAGGTATCTACACCCGGTCTTTCTACCGTTGTGTTGTCTTCAACAAATTCCTCTCCGGACTCCCAGCTGCTTCATCACGAAATTATTGCCTCCAGGTGTCACCTTCACACGGAGCCTTTTATAAACACATCCTTTCGAATCCACGAATTCACAGCGTCTTCCGTTGCCGTCTAGTGACGTTGTTTTTATTCCCTTGGTTTCTCACATTTGTCGTCCAGTTTTGTGACTGTCTGGGAAAATCCAATAAGGTCTCTTCTTTATATTTGGTGGCGCGTGTGCCGTTATGTGGCATCCTCTATCTATTTATTACAGTACTTACTGTATGGTGACTAGCCTACAGTCACTCTATGTTACTGTTTGTTTATGGATGCGTGTTCTATTCGTAGTGTAGAGTGATTGTGCTCCGGTCCCTGTGGTACAGATTGTTGCTGCTATCTTTAGGGTTGGCTATGGTATGTTTACACACTTAACTTTTGGACTTGTTCCCGTAGTTCAACGGTACATCCATTGCTGTGAGTATGTTTGCCAGTCGGTCGGCACATGCATTGCCTTGAAATATTATGCGACTTGGAATTCACTCGAGTTTTGTCATGATGCCATAGGAAGATGCAAATATGCTAATGACTTTAAGTATGTTGGTTGTGGTGTCTTATTTTTACTAGCTGGGATTAGTAAAAATAAGCAACCACGACCAACGTTCTAAAAGTCATTAGCATGTTTGATCCTTCAATTATTTTTACTAGTAGAGATATCTGGTGGCGAGGAAGAGATATCCTCTATCAAAGTAGAAGTAAGGTGACTCCCTCCCTCCGCTTGCTTTGGGCAAGGTGGAGTACCCTAAGCCCCCGATCACGGTTACATACCCCCAAGTTCAAGGAGACCTACGTGCCGAGGAAATGTATGGCCATGGAGTACATGGTCGCTAAAGTGGGACATCTGGTATATGTGGGGGGGGGGGAGCACCGGCCGTATGGACGTCAGCGGGATGTTTCTGGCCCCTTCCATAGCAGGCAGACAATGCTAGGGCGATGGGTTATTTCTTGCATTAAAAGTAACACATCTGTTGTATCTATGTATACGAATCATCGCCGGATCGAATGAACACGAGAAGTTGTGACGTACTCGAGAGATCAGTAGACTAATAAAGCGCCAGAGAATACCACAAGTTCCTAGTTTTCTCGCGTATCTGTAGCACTAGGTTCTCTCCAATTTCTTCTGTTCTTCGCACAATTGAACTTGCCGAAAGGCTGAGTGTTCCAAACAAATCGGCTTTCTCATGACACAAGTAATTTGCTGCTTCCATCATACACTCTTTGATCAAGTTGCAATCAGTAAACGGTTTTCCTAGTTCTGCCATCTTATGCACTATGTTGTAACTTGTACGAGTGACAGATTCATTTTCAGCAAATTTTCTCGTGAAGCGATTTCTTTGTGTTTCTAAACCACATTTCATGGACTCATATTTCTCAGAGCGTAACTTTCCAGAAAACTTTGAATATGTTGATAGATGTTGTATTTCCTAATGACGCCGAAAATTGTACTCTTTCAAAATGGCAACACTTTCGCTGTATATTACGCAACTGGTTTTCTGGTCCGTTGTTTCCACAAAGAAGTACTTTACTCCCCATTCTTCATTGAAAACGCTACACTCGGCGTCCACTTTTCTTTTCTTAGTAAGCATAGCGAAGGGTGAAGAACATGGGATCTGAAAATAAAAAAGACATTGAATTAGAAACATAATTAAAATCGTATTGAAACACAAGAAAAGCAGAGGACTTGGGGTCACTGGTGAAGCTACGGCTCACCAAAGGTACATATAAAGTTCATATGCACCTTTGGTAATAGAATACATATCATAATAAGGTTTGCAAAATATATAAATAGGGCCAGCCTAAATAAACAGCCTAGAGCAGAGTTTTTCAACCGGGGTTCCGCAAGTTTCAGCCAGGGGTTCCACCGAAACAGACCGAAATCGCCTAAATGCAACAATTCTGTACATCTGATATATTACATAAAGTAGGACAGGCACTTGGATCATCGCACAGAGTTCCTTGAGCCACGTCTACATTTGCGTAAGGATCTGCTCTAGCAGAAAGATTGAAAAGCACTGGCCTAGAGACCAGCTAGATTAACACCTTAACCGAATATTTCTTCTTAGCTTGGGATAATATTTGCGTAATAACACGAGGTTTCTATAGCATTGTTATGCTACTTTATTGCCTCTATTCACACTTGTAGTTCAATTACCTATCACTGTCAAAACAAAGAAATCCTTGTTATATAACTATAAAATGGTAGACTGGCAAAAAGAAGTAAATATTTCTGGAGCATCGGACCTGTGTTGACAGCAAGACGCATCTGGGGGGAGGGAAAGATGCGTGTATGTGTGTTTGTGTGTGTTACCATGGAAACCATGGTAACGTTACAGCGTAAGCGGCGCTACCACGAGCCGGGGAAGGAGATGGCATGGCGGGAAATAAGCAAACATTACAATAAATAAGAAACTATAAATATAATAATTTATATTTGAAAATAGTAAATTTAAGGCACATACCTGCCAGAATGTCTCCACACTTGTGAAGATTTCCTGTTATTCTAAACATAATATTTATATTTAAATTGTATCACAACGTCTCGTGTTCCATACGTTATATCAAGCAAGTTCGAGTACCGCCAGCCCGCCGGATGAAATGACGTCGCGGGCCGGATCCGGCTCGCGGGCCATAGTTTGGTGACCCCTGTACTAGACAATAGAGCCACAGAAAGATACGAGGACTTTGGGGATGAATTCTATTATTGTTCCGTAGTCCTGGGTTTTGTAGGATGATAGACGTGAGTAGTTTTGCCATAACTTCTAACCGTGTTCTGGTGTTCCTTCAGCGATGTGTTGTTGATATTGGAGGTAAAAACTGGAATCCTGGTATGTGCTGAGTTTTCAATGTTTCTATTGTTCAGTAAGTCCATCATTTCTACTTACTCCCTTATTAGCATCTAGAAAATCAAATGATTTAATTCTCATGTGAATACACCGACCTCTAGGGTTTCCAACAATTGCTATATTTGTTAGCATTTCCTGTTTAAACACGTAATAAACATACCGATCAATGGGGCATCTTTGAAGTCATTGAAATGTATTCACATGTACTGACTGGCAATCAGAGAAGAGAAATAAAAGACGACAACCAGAGTACACAGTAAACAATAACAAATGAGCAAGCTTTGCGCCACTAGCGTTGGGTCACGTGAGACACAAAATTATACTGTTCCCAAAACAAACCAAAAAAAAAAAAAAAAAAAACATTATTGCAGTTTCAATTTCAAACTTGTACCAACATTATATTGACGATGCTGAGTCGCCCACTGCAGCCGGTTCCGGCGATGCCGGTCCGTAAGAATAGGACCTCTGTAGAGACTTCTAGCCCAAAGACCAGCATCGTGCAGCCGGTTCCTGGCCGTTAGATCTGAAATTCGAAGAGCTTCTGACATTGACTGGACTGGAGGACGCAGATGCAAATCGATTCCAGGTGACGCAGCCGTATGAAGCGGTCTTCGGCAGCAGTTGTGATTTTGCGTCTTCCACTGCGCGGCCAGTCTGCCACTGAGTCAGTTCTTTGAAATCGCACCCAAAGGCGACTAATTTTGCTTTTAACCACATTAAATTCTCTGGCTACTACACTTTGTGACTGTCCAGCCTGTAAACATCCAATGATGATGAGTCGTTGTTATGTAGTAAGATGAGCCAAACTTGTGCATTGAATTTTCAAGTGAATTTTTTCGAGGAGCGTTAATCGTTTATAGACATTCAATAATATGGTCAGAGAGTTTGTGTTCAGTAAGTTTCACGGAATTATCATGAACCTGTAACGAGTTATTGTCAAAAATTTTGTTTTGACCTTGACCTCTTTCATGACCTCACGAATCATGAGGTGAGTAACAATTCGGGTAACCACGAGAAGTTAATGACCAGATGGACACAGTTGACTGAAGATATCTTTTATAAAAGTAACACCAAAAATGTTGCGTTTTTTTTTAAACAGGATACGTGACGGTAATGTCTGCTGCTAATAACAAACAGGACAAGTACCTGGGGCGGCCTGTGCTTTCAACCTCTTTCCGGAGTTCCGTAAATGCCATTTAATAACTGCGAATATATTTTTTCGAGTTGAGCACAATAAATGTGTCTCCCAAATTTTACATAAATGTGTCTTTTTCTAAGAGCGTGCAAGTTGTCACGGACGTGTTTATAATTGCTGTTGCACTTTGCGCAAACGTTTCTGGCGGGCATTTCTGTCCATATCGTTGCAAGTGCACGGTTGTGAAGTGGCAGTTATTCCAGCTTGCAAACACCGATGCCTGGCTCGCAAGTCGGCTCCTGTTAAGTTCTGATCAGTGTGAACGCGCGCGCGCGTGTGTGTATATATATGTGAGGGTATCTTTTTCCCAGCTCATTATTCAATATCCATTTCTAAGCGTTCTGTCATCTTATTTCATTTGTCTCTCTATTGCTTCTACGGTTATTTTTATATCATTACATTATCTACCCTGATGGGAATCTCCCCGTGTCTTAGTTCTTTCCTTCTGGCATTAAACGTCTTTCTATCGTTCCCCTCCCTTTTTGTTCATCTAGAAACCCCCATAAGACCCGCCAAAATCCTTGATAAATGAAGTCTGTGGGCCGCGCCGTATTCACGCCTTTCCCGCCCCTTCTGTCACTGGCAGTCATCCACCAGTTTTCAATGCTGCCTCTTTATCTGTCCACACCGCAGCTTCTGTAAGGCAGACACGCTTATCTCTGCTTCGCTTGTCTCAAATGCCAGTAGTGATGGATTGGAAAAAGTGGCTGTCAATGTGCGAATATCTCCAGTCTGGTGCTGTTTACTTATCGTTTTTGCATGCAATTAAATAGCAGGTGCCGTTATGTATGTTTTTTTTTTTTTTTGTGTGCTCATTCTTCCAAGAACTTATCTTCGCATAGAATTGTTGTTGTTGTTTTTGATGTTGCTGCTGCTGCTACTGCTGCTGTTGTTGTCAATATCATTAGCCCAGCAAAATGGGACACTCACTTGTCCTGACAGTCAGAAATTGCTGTCAATTTCAGATGTAAAATGCTCTCGTGTGAATATCGAAAGCAAGGGAAACCACCGCATTATCTGCGCAAGGTTGTATGGAATTCTACAGGTCAGTCTTTGAACGACGTTAATGGCAGTCAAAGTACATCCTCGTGTGATAGGGGCTGTCAAAGGCCACAGGTGACACCAACAACATCATCAAGCTCATAGAACCAAGTATCAGCAATTGTAGTGGTAAAGAGGGCATTAACGAACAGGTAAAGCAAGGATCAAGATAAGCATGTGTTTTGTTACCGAATCTCTTCTCTTGCTATAGCGAAGTAATAATGAGACGGATCAAAGAGAGGTTGGAGGTTATAATACAATCTGCGAAATTCAAAACAATGTTTTCCGTTGGTAATTTTAAAAACGAAGACATAAACAATAGATTGCACGATTTATGGATGACATATTTCGCTGCATCTCGTCAGATCTACTGACGAGCTCAAACGAGAGCGAAACTCGAATATAGTGCTTCCAAATGGACGTGGACAAGTTGCCAGTTGTGGGTTGTGCTCAATCTTTAAATCTCAAATCTCGAAACAACCAAATAAATGAATTTGATTATTGTTCGCTGGATTTAAGGCGGCCTGGTGTGCCTTGCCAGCCGAGAAGATCTATTCATTCGGGGCCACATCGAATGACGGATTCGAGGCGATAGGAGTAGTGTAGAAGTAGGAAATGACGCGCATCTGTGGTGTGTAAGCGAAAGATTTACCAAAAATTTAAAAAGAAAATAAATAAACAAAAGTAGACAACGGTATGGTATTTTGGTGAACAGCCGTTGAGTTTAAAGCGTGCGAACGAATTTATATTATTTAAAATAAAAATTAAAAAAAAAAAAACATTCACCATATTTTCTGATTATGACATCAATCTGATTATCATGTAAGTGTTTACACATCTATCCAGTCATCATGTCGCTAAGCGTGGGCGATCATGTTCTGCCATTTCACTCGATCAGCAGAGTCGTGGACCAGCTCTGGTCTCGACCATACCCCGTTTCCAACCCATCCAGGTATTTACTTCTCGGTCTTCCACTCTTCCCTTCGATCTTTCCAGTTGTCACCAAGTTCTGTTATTTATTTTCTTCTCATAAAATGCCGAAAATTTTTTGACAATCTACGTATAATTTCTTCTAATCTATTTACGATTTTCATTTGTTTCTTGTAGGGCCTGGTCATTGGTTACTTTCTGTCTGCCCGTGGTATTTGCATTTTTCTCCACATTCCCACAGCCATTTGATGTTTTTCAGCCTGTTCATTGACAATGCTACACATCCATACAAAACCGCAGGCTCTAAGGATCACTTCAACACGGTTTTTCTAATTGCAATTGATATCTTTGTTATTGGTCAGTGTGTTTTTCATCTTGCTAAAGGCTACTTTTGCCATGGCGATTTTTCTTGTAATCTCTTCAAACCACTTCCCAACAGATATTATAATTGTTCCGAGATAATTGTACCGATTCACTTGTTTAAGAATACCCACATTTACTTGTGGTATTTCGTTCTTCCTAGTGACGACCATAATCTGTGTCTTCTTACAATTTAATTCTAACCCTAGGTGCTCACTGTGTGTAACAACCGCATCTAGTAAATTTTGTAGGTCCTGTTCATTGTCTGTAATCAAGACTGTATCATCTGCATATCAATTGTTATTGATGTATCGTCCTTCAATGATGAGTCTTTTCATATCTTCTACATTTCTGATGTACAGGGGAAAAAAAAAATTACACACCCCTGTTTCACATCTCTCTTAATAGGCTGATAGTGGCCTATTTCATTATCAATTCTTATGACAGTTTTGTTTCCAATATATTTTTTTACAAGTCTAAGGTCTTTCCCAGCAATTTATAGATCTGCAAAAATATCTATCATATTGGAATGTCTTACAGTATTGAAAACCTTACACATGTGACTCTTAAAACATGCACACCTGTTTTAGTGTTATGTTTTTTTTTTGGTTTTTTTTAAGCTTTTACTGAGTGTTAAAACCATTGTGTTTGCGTTGTTCGTGGTTTTACAGAGTGGTGCATACGGGCGTTTAGGTGACTTATGCGTTATTTTACATTCTGTACCTTCGAAATGGAGGTAACGAAAACAAATACTGTAAAAGCAATTAAAAGGGGAAATAAAGAGAGGAAGTAAAAAAAAACAGATAAAGTACGACAGAACTTGTGACAGAATTGTCACCTGATCTCTCTCTCTCTCTCTCTCTCTCTCTCTCTCTCTCTCTCTCTCTCTCTCTCTCTCTCTCTCTCTCTCTCTCTCCCTCTTTCGCGCGCGCCTGGGCGAATTTATCATAAGGGAAACCAGAAAGAAGTCACGAATACTAATCGGAACCTATAAGCAATTTAATGACACAGTATTGGGGGTAGATAATGCAACAGATCTACACCAATTGTTGGACATTGTAGCAGCATGGGGTGCAAAGAAAGGACTCTCTATAAAAAAAAAAAATAGTAATAATGGTGATATCAAAGAAAGTAAATAAATAAATAAATGTTTTGGATATCCTTTACACGACATCGCTGTCAACATCACCATCTTTCAGCTGATTGTTGATTTCTTGGCAAGATTACGCTCAGTAGTTTGCCATTGCTTTCTGAGCTGGCCGGTTCACATACCCCCGTAAGTTACCGACGAGATTCGAACTGGTACTGACTCTCACAGTCGTCACGTTACATACTAGAGTATACGAGATTACGGAGAAAAGTCGCTAACCTCTAGGCCAGGAAGCCGGCATCAAAGAAAGTGGTGACACCAAAATGTGACATAGAAAGGTGAATTCTTAACCAAGTGGGTAATTTTAAATACCTAGGGGCATTTATCAGATGGAAGATGTACAACAGAGATTAATGAGCAGAATAGGACAACCAAAAACCACATTTCAGAAAATTAAAAGTATCTTATACAATGAATGTAAGAGAGTGGTATATAGAACCAGTTTTGGTGTATGGGAGTGAATCTTGGAATGAACAAAATTAAGAAGAAATTAGAAGCAGATGTGGTTTATAAGGCGAATTCCCTGCCAGAGTAGGTAAATTAAAAACAAAAACAGCTACGTGTGGCGTGGTGCCCACGCGATAGAAAGAAACGAGAGGGAGAGAATGTGAGAGTGTGGCATTGTACAGAGTGAAAAGAAAAAAGTCTTTGTTCTTTAATATAACCATTCGTTCTGTTTACACTCAAAATATGGCGAAATTTAGATTAATTCTGATAATGATATCGTGTTAGTATAACACTTACACTTCACTGCGAGCCTCAGTTCGGCTGGCTGGCGAATGAACATTCCAATTCCAATTTTCAAAAACAAAAATTCCAAATTCGGCCTCGTCTAACCTGCTTCATCAGCTGTGGTTATTATTGAGGTCAGTGGTTTTTGTGGGTTTATTTACCCTAATTCTTGTCTTGTGAGTCCATTCTCGGACTGGTTATGTACCGTTTGTGTCTGTGACGTCAGCAGGGGGATCGGTCGGCGGCTATCCTTTGTGCTCGTCTGTGCTTGTGGTTTTCTTTGTTGGTGTAGGCTCCTGGCTTGTCTGGCTTGCTGACTGCAGTCCTTATAAGGACTTTTCGTGATCCCCCTCCAGCTGGGGGATCGGTCGGTGGCTGTCCTTTGTGCATGTTTCCTCTTGTGGTTTTCTTTGTTGGTGCAGGCTTCTGGTTCGTCTGGTTGCAGTCCTTAAAAGGACTTTTTATTTGTTTTTTTTGTCTTCTAAATTGTGAAGTAACTGTAGAAGCTTTTCGATGTGATATGCCTCCTTGCGCTTTCTTTCAGTCCGCTTCCCACGTTTGAGTTCTTACTGTCTTTTGCTCGCTTCCTCCGAGCTCAGCCATGGGATGATTTCTCCGTCTTCAATGTAGTAATCCCATGCGTATTCATCTGCGTATTTCATACCTGGAAGAATTATTGTGTCTTTATAGCAGGGCACTGGTTCTCCGTAGAGTTTCTTGTACTTCTCCTTTTTTTTTTCTTCCATGCGCTTTCTGTATTCCTCGCACGTGAGTTCGTAGTGCCTCTGTTTCTCGGAAACCGTAATTTCTACTTTTGGCTTCGGGACGTCCTCTATGCCGACGTCAGGGTGCTCATCTCGATTTTCTTCTGATGTCTGTTGGGATATTGGCTTCCGTTTGAATGATTCTGTGGCTTTGTTTCGGAGTATTTCCAATTCAGCTTTCTGTAGTTCTCGCTCTGATTTAATGGTTTGTAGGATCTCTTCATTCTCCTTCTTAATCAGTGTCATATGTTCTACTTCTTGCTTGATGTTTTGCTGTATCTCCTTCATTTCCGCCAGTAGTTTTTCGTTGTCGTTGTTCGGGGTCGGCGTTAGCAGTGCCTTGACTTGTCTCTTCAACTATCGTCTATCTGTTTTTGAAGTTGATCTCTTTCGGCTTGTGCTATACCCGTGGCTGTCTCGCCCCTCTGCATTGCTTCCTTGAATGGAGTCTTTGTGATAATGGCGATCTTTAAGACGTCTCTGTGTCTCTGCAGGTACGGACAGCCCAAGTAACTTGCTCCATGCTTGCCCTGGCAGTTGGCGCACTTTCTTCTGTTATTAGGAGCTCGGAAGTCCGTGTCCAGCTTGGCCAGCGGACACCCCTTGAAGGCGTGGTGATCGGCGCAGTATCGACAGATTTCCGTCTTACTGCGACATGTTGCTCTGCTGTGGCCGGCTCTCTGGCATCTTGAACATTGATTGACTCTTGGGATGAATCTCTCTGGCTGTTGAGTTTTCTTGCTGAATGCTACTGTGATCGGCATTTCGCTGCCGTTTGACGTCACTACTGCCAGAGTTGTAGGTATCTTGGAGTAGGTGAAAAGCCGCTCCGCCTTCAAGAATGGGATGTGAAGATTCTCTTCACGTAGCTGCTTCAGGATTTCTTCATCTGTCAGCTCCACAGGAATCCGCTTGACAACCCATCGGACTGTTTTTGAGTCGGTATTTCCGACTCTGGTGTCTTTCTCCTCCTTCTTCTCTGCTGTCTTGGTTCTTGACTGTGTTGGGCTGTCAATCTTCTCCCTCGTAGTAGCTTCAGTAATAGCTGTAGTATCAGGCTCTTTGATGCAGCTAGCAGGTGGGTTCTCGACGTTCTTCTTCTTGTTGTCGGCTCCCACGCTGCACATCTTGGCAACAGCATGTTTCTTGTTGTTGGACTTTCCACGTGACATATTCCCGCGTATCAGGCTTCTTGACAGGATAATGCGACTTGACTTGTTAGCGCTCGCAGTGCGAATGGGCGACACGGCGACGACGACCCACGGAATGAACATCGCAACGTTGCGCTATTTTGTTAACGTGAGCGGACATCCGAGAAAACTTCTAGTCAACATCCCGCCGATAAATCCGCTACGGAGAGGAATTAGCAACAAATGTGCAACATTCTGAGTTTGTAATATCAATATCTCTTTATAAATTACACAAACCAACATCAATACTGGTGTTTTATATCAACGACATCATAATCTTTCATTTCACTGTAAGTTTTAATACTTTTCAACTGTATAAGTTATTTCATTTCACATTATAAGACGTCATACCAGGCCTACCTGCTGCACTTTTGCCTACATAAATAGATTTTTAAAATATATATGTATGCTTTATTATGCTATAATACCTTTTAAAATAATTACAACATGTTATTATTTAATATTACAGTCTTCATTTTTCTTATATTTGACTCATTTTGTACTAAATCTGATTTTCCCCAAGCAGGCATAGCACAGTTTACATATCATAAATTCTGCGAGTTTTTATACAACCGAAAACCAAATTCTATCGGCGTTTAAACATAATGAGGGAGTAATTTATATATTTGTCTAACCCGTATATGTTTATAAATCTGTCTGTTCTAGAAATATGTGTTGTCAATAGTTATCGTGTTTAGCATCTCCGATATATCACACTTGAAAGGTTGCTGTTGTACTTTTGGTTTGTAATATCACCGTTACCGGAATTATTAGTCAAGTTGATAGAGGACCTGACTCGGCTCCGGGCGAAAGTGGTTCAACCCTCAAAGTGAGAATTTTTTTTTTTTTTTTTAATTTTTATTTTAAATAATATAAATTCGTTCGCACGCTTTAAACTCAACCGCTGTTCACCAAAATACCATACCGTTGTCTACTTGTGTTTATTTATTTTCTTTTAAAATTTTTGGTAAGTCTTTCGCTTACACACCACAGATAAGAAGATGTCAATATAGACACTTTGTAACGCCGCAAAAAGAATACATTATGTGTCATGCCGGTAAGCGGGGTCGGTCTGGGTATATCATTATCATGTGTCGTGTCGATTCTTCTTCTTCTTTTGTTAGCTTGAAATATGTCTATAACTGCAATATTGTCTCTTGTATGAATTTAACTGCCTTTGTCGATAAGGCTTGTCACTCAGCTTTATCAGTTTCATAACTATCATACCGCGCGTTTGTAACGAAAACACATAACAAAACACTACCAGCTTAGTTATTAATTTTACATAAATTAGACGGGTTTTTTTGTGTAGGGAAGTAATTCTTCAAACATCATGTGCCATGTCGCTGGGAGTGGTCGAATGTGGTACATTTTACCATGCCGATAAGTTTAGTAAAACAGAGTACCACACGCAAACCTGTCAGTCAGATATATAGTTGAGTTGAGTTGCAAATACATTAAAGTGTTTCTTGCGGGAAAAATTTCCACCCTCACAACTTCGTTGGGGTTCTTTGAGTGAAAAACTGATCCTCGAGGCTGTAAAAAGTGACACATTTTTCGGGTTGGTTGAGTGTGATATTGGGACCCTGGTTGATTTACAAGAGTCCTTTACCGAAATGCCCCCTATTTTTAAGAACACGGAAGTGTCGAGAGACGACATTGGGAAATTTATGAAAGAATACGCCATAAAAAATAAACTACTGACTACCCCACGACGGACATTGATTGGTAGTTATTTCGGGAAGAAGATTTTATTAGCCACCCCTCTTTTAAAGTGGTATCTAGCTCATGGGTTGGTGGTTACCCATATCTACCAGACAATAGAGTATCGACATGTTAGTTGTTTTAAGCAATTTGGGGAAACAGTCTCTAATGCCCGCCGCCAAGGGGACAAAAATCCTGCTGAGTCTATTACAGCCGACACTATGAAATTGTTAGGTAACGCCGCTTACGGCAAGACGTTAACCAATAAAACCAAACATACCGATGTCTCCTACTGCCAGGGAAAAGACACTACCAAACTACTCAATAACCCCAGATTCAAAAGCATTACTGGTATTACAGATGATCTTTTTCGAAGTTGAAATGTTAAAGAAGAAAACTGTCTGGGATCTACCTCTACAGATTGGGTTCTTTGTCTACCAGTATGCCATGTTGCGAATTTTAGCTTTCTACTATGATTTTCTCGACAAATTTATTTCTAAAGACGACTACCAACTCACCGAGATGGACACTGACACTCTCAACTTGGCACTTAGCGCTGATTCACTCTCTGAAGTAGTTAGACCACACCTACGAGAAGAATATGACAGAGTCTACAATCAGTGGTTTCCGTCTGAAGTCTGCCCTGTGCTTTCACCCTATAAAGTGTACAACTCTATAAGCCTAGATCGCAATATTGCAATTAAAAGTGTCATGTTCAGAAACGTATACCAGTCGTCATGCCGAATCGCACGGCCTAACAGATGTTTGTGTGTGTTAAATTTGTGTACTTGAGTTGCAGTAATTTGTTCTTTTATTTTTGTGTAGTGGCATGCCATTTGCTCACTCCTTACCTATTCCCCTCATCTCATTGGTAAATAAATGTTTTTAAGCATGTATCTAAATATTGGTGACGTATATTCTGTCGCACACAGTGAGGCGATCACCAAAAATAGTATTCTCTATCCATCTTTCTACTAATAATATTAAAATAGTATGATAAGATAACTTTGTTTACGAAACAATGCCACATGTATCATTTCTAACACTTATGACGTGGTAATAGCGACGATGTGTAAGTCTGAGTGCCACCAGCTTTGATGAAGATTGCCTAACCACGTGAACAGAATGAGCCATTATAAACTGAGAGTTTTGAAATCGTGAGCGTAGACGGCAATTCGTGAACGCTATACAACGATCTCAGCAGGAGCCGGGAATGTCTGAGACATTTTCACAACCGGGCCCACGTGAACGATCTTAGACATCCTGTGCTGTCAGTAGATAATTAACAATGGTTCTAGTTTTCGGCAAAATGCATGTACCTCACCCTGTATTTTGCACCTATTCATATAGTTTGTCCGTCGTTGCTGAAGTGCGTCATAGTGTCTTTGTCATTGTTTGAATGAACTCGGGGTGACTAGTTAGCTCTATCTGAGACTGCAGGCGTCGGTGACGGTGAGCGCACTATATTGTTGACATTTAAAAGTGATCTCACTGTGCTAGGCAGAGATTTCAGCAACACTGTTTTCCTAGGGCTGCTTCCCTGACGTTTGCATCGTGTCTGTATCTCTCTTTCTTATGTCTACCAACTGCTTCCTTGATTCTTGCATCGTGTCTGTATCTCTCTTTCTTATGTCTACCAACTGCTTCCTTGATTCTTGCATCGTGTCTGTATCTCTCTTTCTTATGTCTACCAACTGCTTCCTTGATTCTTGCATCGTGTCTGTATCTCTCTTTCTTATGTCTACCAACTGCTTCCTTGATTCTTGCATCGTGTATGTATATCTCTTTCTTATGTCTACCAACTGCTTCCTTGATTCTTGCATCATGTCTGTATCTCTCTTTCTTATGTCTACCATCTGCTTCGTTGATTCTTGCATCGTGTCTGTATCTCTCTTTCTTATGTCTACCAGCTGCTTCCTTGATTCTTGCATCGTGTCTGTATCTCTCTTTCTTATGTCTACCAGCTGCTTCCTTGATTCTTGCATCGTGTATGTATATCTCTTTCTTATGTCTACCAACTGCTTCCTTGATTCTTGCATCGTGTCTGTATCTCTCTTTCTTATGTCTACCATCTGCTTCGTTGATTCTTGCATCGTGTCTGTATCTCTCTTTCTTATGTCTACCAGCTGCTTCCTTGATTCTTGCATCGTGTCTGTATCTCTCTTTCTTATGTCTACCAACTGCTTCCTTGATTCTTGCATCATGTCTGTATATCTCTTTCTTATGTCTACCAACTGCTTCCTTGATTCTTGCATCGTGTCTGTATCTCTCTTTCTTATGTCTACCAACTGCTTCCTTGATTCTTGCATCGTGTCTGTATATCTCTTTCTTATGTCTACCAGCTGCTTCCTTGATTCTTGCATCGTGTCTGTATCTCTCTTTCTTATGTCTACCAGCTGCTTCCTTGATTCTTGCATCGTGTCTGTATCTCTCTTTCTTATGTCTACCAACTGCTTCCTTGACTCTTGCATCGTGTCTGTATCTCTCTTTCTTATGTCTACCAACTGCTTCCTTGACTCTTGCATCGTGTCTGTATCTCTCTTTCTTATGTCTACCAGCTGCTTCCTTGATTCTTGCATCGTGTCTGTATCTCTCTTTCTTATGTCTACCAACTGCTTCCTTGATTCTTGCATCGTGTCTGTATCTCTCTTTCTTACGTCTACCAGCTGCTTCCTTGATTCTTGCATCGTGTCTGTATCTATCTTTCTTATGTCTACCAACTGCTTCCTTGACTCTTGTAGTAGTAGTAGTAGTAGTAGTAGTAGTAGTAGTAGTAGTAGTAGTAGTAGTAGTAGTAGTAGTAGTAGTAGTAGTAAAAGTAGTAGTAGTAGTAGTAGTAGTAGTAGTGGTAGTAGTAGTAGTAGTAGTAGTAGTAGTAGTAGTAGTAGTAGTAGTAGTAGTAGTAGTAGTAGTAGTAGTAAAAGTAGTAGTAGTAGTAGTAGGAGTAGTAGTAGTAGTAGTAGTAGTAGTAGTAGTAGTAGTAGTAGTAGTAGTAGTAGTAGTAGTAGTAGTAGTAGTAGTAGTAGTAGTAGTAGTAGTAGTAGTAGTAGTACTAGTAGTAGTAGTAGTAGTAGTAGTAGTAGTTGAATTTCAGGCCTTAGTAATGACTGATCTACCGTATAACAGTAGACGGTACTACCTGCTTTCTGTTAGCGCCAAATGTTAGGCGGCGTTTACCAAACCCGACACCCCATATTGTGCCAACGGCTTCGGGTGGAAGAGCGCAATTGGGAGGGCACAAGCCTTACCCTGGTGCGAGGAAATGCAACCTAAAGACAAAATGTCATGGCAGGGCAGACCAGGCCCTAAGCCTTGGTTGGCGACTGGTCTAGGATCGAAGCTCCGACAGGCGGACAGTTAGAGCATTGCTTTGCTGATCCGGCAGCTTCTGCAGCTTGTCTTGTTCCAGATGTAGAGGTGTTACCTTTCCTCTGGAGTGAACTAGACAGGCCGAGAGAGGGATCATGCTGCATGGGCAACACATGATCTCTATTTTTTAGCCCACGCTTTGTGCTTTGGATTTACAGCGCGAATTGGCCTTATCAGTTACATTCGCTACCGCCATGGGTAAAAGTTATTATGCCTTTTTGAAGCATAAACTATCGTCTGTCAAGACGGCAAGGTGCCAATGACAATTACTGCATATGCACCGACACTCTATTCCTCTAATGATGTGAAGGTTTCGTTCTATGAGGAGTTAGACTCTGTGATCAAGGCAATTCCAAAATCCGACTTCTTTTATATACTCCGTGATTAGCTCGTGTGGGCAAGAACTCGAGTTCATGGCCAGTGTGCCTTGGAAAATACAACATCGGTCGCATGAATGAAAATGGGCAAAGGCTGCTGGAACATTGCAACAGAAATAACCTATGTATTACAAACTCCTTTTTTAAAACAAAAGAGCTGCATAAGGTCACATTGAAACATCCAAGATCCGGCCATTGGCATCAGCTGGACTTCATCATCACACGGAGACAACATCTGAACCATACATCATTGACTCGAAGTTATCACAGTGCTGACTGTGATACGGATCATTTTTTGGTTGATGCAATAGTTAGACTGAGACCAAAGAGAATCTACACAGCTAAACACAAGCCTAGCCCCAGAATTAATATTATTAACACTCACGATCCTGAAAGGTGCTTTGAGTTTCAGCAGCAACTTGAAGACGCTCTCACTGATACACCAGAATATTGTACAGTAAATGACAAGTGGGGTGAACTTAAGGAAACCCTTTATAAAACTGCCGTAGGGGCTTTCGGCACTGTGGATAAGAGGCAGGACTGGTTTATGGCAAACAGCCAGACACTGCAGCCCTTGATTGATAAGAATAAGATAGCTCTCTTAATAAACAAGGAAAGAACAACGCGTAACACTCTGAGTGAGCCGAAGCAAGCTAGAAAGGATGTGGAAAAAGCTGCCAGGCAGTGTGCAAATTACTATTGGATCAAGCCATGTGAGTCCTTTAGAAATGCAAGTGATAAGGGAAACATCAAGAGCATATATGAAGGGATAAAGAAAGCCTGTGGTCCAATGATCAAAAGAAGTGCACCATTGAAAACCTTGACTGGAGAAATCATCACTGATAAGAAACAGCAGATGGATAAATGGGTAGAGCACTATTTGGAAATTTACCCAACTGAGACCAAACTAGCGGATGATGCCCTCAACGCCAAAGAGGCCCTACCAACTCTTGACCACCTGGACACACTTCCCACCATAATAGAAGTTAAGTGTGCTAAAAATGAATTTGCATCTGGCAAGGCTCCAGGTAGAGATGGGATTCCAACAGAGGCTATCAGGAGTGGGCAAGACACACTCACTCTACAGATCCACCAACTAATAGAGCTATGCTGGCGAGAAGGACAAGTCCCACAGGATTTCAAAGATTCAAGCATTATAACACTGTACAAGAACAAGGGCGATCGGAGCGACTGTAACAACTATAGGGGTATCTCACTTCTGTGTATTGTTGGAAAAGTATTTGCCAGAATTGTTCTGCGCAGACTTCAAGTCCTAGGAGATCAAGTCTACCCCGAATCACAACGCGGCTTCCGTCAGAACCGGTCTACCATTGATATGATATTCTCATTGCGACAAATGCAAGAAAAATGCCGGGAACAGAATCAACCACTGTTTATTGCCTTCATCGACCTCACAAAGGCATTTGATTTGGTCAGTCTTGAGGGTCTATTCAAGGCATTAAAGAAGATTGGCTGCCCACCAACTCTTCTGTCCATTGTGGACTCGTTCCACACAGGCATGAAGGGTATAATCAAGTTTTATGGCTCAACTTCAGAAGAGTTTGAAATCAAGAGTGGAGTTAAGCAAGGTTGTGTACTAACCCCCACCCTCTTTGGGATATACTTTTCACTTCTACTGAAATATGCCTTTCGTGATCAGGATGACGGTATATACATTCACTCACGCTCAGATGGTGGTCTCTATAATGCTCAGAGATTGAAGGCCAAGACCAAAATTAGGAGGGTACTAATCAGAGATTTGCTTTTTGCGGATGATGCTGCGGTTACGACCCACTCTGAGGAAGAATTACAACATCTACTATCTGCATTCTCCAATGTTTGTTCTGAATTTGGTTTAACAATTAGCAAAAAGAAGACACAGATTATGGCACAAGGTGCACATGGTGTACCATCAATCTTTATTGGCGACGCCGAACTGGAGATAGTAGACCATTTTACATATCTAGGAACAGAGGTAAATAGCAAATTATCCCTCGATCATGAAATCAACATCAGGATTGGCAAGGCAGCAACAACAATGAACATGTTAGCAAAAAGAGTCTGGGAGAACAGGAAGCTTACTGCCAAAACAAAAGTCCTCGTCTATCAAGCCTGTGTCCTTAGTACTCTTCTTTATGGCAGTGAAACCTGGACAACTTACTCACGCCAAGAGAAACGTTTAAACAGCTTTCATATGCGGTGTCTGCGAAGAATACTTGGTATTAAGTGGCAAGACAAAATCACAAATACTGAAGTATTGGAAAGATCAGGTTGTGTGACGGTGTATTCCATGCTCAGTCTTCGTAGACTTAGATGGATAGGACATGTTAGGAGGATGGATGATGGTAGAATACCAAATGACATCTTTTTTGGTGAATTACAGATGGGTAGGAGATCTCAGGGTCGGATTCTACTACGATACAAAGATGTTTGTAAGCGGGACATGATTGATACAGGCATTGATAATGCACATTGGGAGCAAGTCGCCGCTGAACGTGTTGCATAGAGGGCAACTATCAGAAATGGAATAAAGACAAAGGAGAAAATGATTGCAGATAAAGCACACATCGAGCGTGAGAGACGTAAGATGGTGCAAAATGGTGGAAATGACCATGTTTTCACATGCATCTACTGTGGGCAAAGATTTGCAGCAAGAATTGGCCTTACCAGCCACACTAGCCACCGCTATGGTGAAAAACGTAATTAAACAGCTTCCCCGGACCTCGTCCAATCAATTTGCGAGTATTTCCACAATGTGTTAAAAGGTAATGTTCCACTGACACCAGCTCAAACAAGGCGTCTGCAGCGGCACAAGAGCAGTCTGAGATTGCTCATACGTAAGAGACACAGAAACAAATTTTCCAACAAGGTGGTTTCATAGGCGCTTTATTAGTCCCCATTCTAAACGTGTTGAAAGGCGTCATGGGTATATAATGAAGAAAATGAACCTAATCGACCCCGGCTGCTGGAAAAAGTCTATGTACCACCCGACATATTAACGGATATCTTGCGTACCCTGGATAATCAAATGCAAAAAGTCCTGGATACCAAAGATCTACCACCGTTGGAAAAAGCCCGAGTGTATCAACAAAATTTGCAGTGGTATGTAAATCGTCTTGAGCAGTAAGAACAAATCTTTAGGCACCATGGATATCAACGAACAAAACCCCGAAAACAGCACTCTACCAGCACCTCTTCAACCAATGCTCAAGACTCAAGTAACACCGGCTAAAAGTCAAATAGTCGAGACAATACCATCTTACAAACTCAGAAGAAGAGTAAGCAGTAGTAGGGGAGGCGCAAATGGGGTATGAAATATGGATCCAGATCCGCCTGATGACGTCATTTTTTACTATATAAAAAGTTATGATCCATCGTGATGACGTCAAAAAGCGGATCCATTTTCAAGCGATGCAACCCATGAATAAATAATCGAACGTATTTTTGCACTGTTACTTCCCTTTTTATGTGATAAATTTTATATCTTTAAAAATGTTATATTTTGCTGGTATTATTGATTGTACCGGGCCGGGGCTTAAAAAACTATCATCGTACTAGTTAGTTAGTTAGTTAGTTAGTTAGTTAGTTAGTTAGTTAGTTAGTCGCAGTTCCAACTTCACAGCAACGGGTCGTCCCCATTATGCTCCGTTCCTGTGCCAGTGAATATCACACAAAACGCTCCCACTGCCCAATGTAAAAAGTGGAAAAGACAGGAGTCTCGACAAACAACAGCCCGCACAAATACACTGTGCATAATGCCATCACCAGAATGTCAACACACTAGTCCCCCACGAAACACCCAGTTCATCTCTGATGGAATCGGCTGTCATTTTCCTATCTGAATGTTTCCTAGATGTTCACCCACACAGTCCACGAAAATACAGTTCATCGCTGATGGCAGTGGCAGTCAACCAGAAGCCCAGCAGCCACGCATTTCTTTAGAGTGTCGTAGTGACCTATACACTATCGTACTAGTGATGGTGTTAACGTACAGTGCTCTTCTTCCTAATTTTTCCCCCTTTTCTTTCTTTATCTGTACTGGGTCGGGCATAAAAAAACTATCAGCATTCCATTGGTACTGTGTAAGGCTTAGGGTTACAGTACATTTCCTCGGGGTGGTCTAGGGGCGGCCGGCTTGGGGATGGGGGCTCAGGGGTGGGGCGCGAGTGTCGGCGTGTGGGGTAGGGCTAGGTGGTTCAAACCTCGGGTCGTGACAGGTGTCATATGAAAATCGTAATAGGTAAGCATGTAAATATGGCAGTTATATGATCTGTAGAAGGTCGTACTAGTGTAAACACTATCATCATACGGGTTACAAATGACAACATTAAAAAGTGAAGATGGTCGGTGTTATTGATTGTAGCTGGTATAACTTAGTGAAATTCGCTGGTCAGGGGTGGGTAGCGGCTATTAGCTATCTGTAGAGTGTCGTAGTGGCCTATACACTATCATCATACAGGCTAAAAATGAAAGCCTTAAAAAGCAAAAATGGCAGATAATATTGATAGCACCGGGTATAACTTAGTGAAATTCATTGGTAAGGGATGGGTAGCGGTTATTAGTGATCTGTATAGAGTCACAGTGGCTTGATCACTATCATCATACAGGTTACAAATGAAAACCTTAAAAAGTACAGATGGCGGATATTATTGACTGTAGCGGGTATAGCTTAGTGAAATTTGTTGGTAAGGGTGGGTAGCGTTTACTAGTGATCTGTAGAGGGTCACAGTGGCTAGTTCACTATCATCATACGGGTTACAAATGAAACCCTTAAAAAGTAAAAATGGCCGATATTATTGATGTTAGAAGGTATAGCTTAGTGAAATTCATTGGTAAGGGGTGGGTAGCGGTTATTAGTTATCTGTAGAGCGTCGTATTGGCCTATACATTATCATCACACAGGCTGCAAATGAAAACATTAAAAAAGTAAAGATGGCCGGTAATATCGGATGTAGCGAGTATGTCTTAGTGAAAATCGTTGGTAAGAGGATTTTGAGTGGAGAAAAAGGCTAGATAGGTGCTTCTGGTCATTCTTAAGGATGGTCGAGTGGGGCGGTGGTAGATACATACGTCCGTTCCTTGATAATAGCCCGAGGGTAAGGCTCATATTAAAGTCTAAAGATTGAACTCATAGGTGGCTGATTTGAGGGTGACCGCCTGGGTGACTCATCACGGGGCTATGTCGGTGGGGGGTGAACATAGTGAACGTGTTCAGACATCTCTTTAGGAAAAAATGGATGATGACTCAGACCGTACTGACCGCATAACAATACACATGGGTAATGGTCACATCGGATCAAGTATGGGTCTGCTTCCGGTCGCATTGTAATGACTACAACCAGACCATGTGCTCACTGGCTAAAGCCGGTCAAAGATGGCGTCGCAGCCGATCACACGTAGTAATGGCAAAAACAGACCACGTCGCTAAAGCCGCTCAAAGATGGCGCTGCATCCGGTACACATGAGTAATGGTCATATCCGATAAAATATGGCGCTGCTTCCGGTCGCATGTGTAATGACTACAACCAGACCACGTGCTCACTGGCTACAAGTGGTCAATGATGGTGTTTTTGGTTAACAAAATTTCCAATTTTTATAAGTTTATTTGAAATTTGGCCAAACCTTTCACATTTGGTTAAAAAAAAGAAAGTTCCTACTTTTTATAAGTTTGGTTGAAATTTGACCAAACTTTTCACCTTTGGTTACCAAATTGTCCTACTTTTCATAAGTTTGGTTGAAATTTGGCCAAAATTTTCACCTTTGATTAACAAATGTTCCTACTTTTCATAAGTTTGGGTGAGCTTTTTATAAGTCTGGTTGAAATGTATCCAAAATGTTTCCCATTTGGCTAACAAATTTTATTACTTGGCCAAGATTTTTTTGGCATTCATTCTCTCACCACATGACAACTATATACACCGTAAACGCTAAATATTCAACAACCAAGACGTAATTATAATCTATATACCTGTTTATTTACAGTATTTCGGTACATTTTACAAGAATAATAATAACAAAATGCCTAATGTCATTAAACGAAATGGATGATGTGATATGAGCTGGTATATATAGTATCATCACAACATTTTATTTCCACATATAGAGCTATACAAATTGTATTTTGTTTCTGGGTTTCTTCACACCACTGTCTGAGTAGGTTGGTTTTTTCGGCTCGTAGCCTGGTATGTATAAGTCACTTAATAGGCAGTCATAAGACTGGTCTCCTGATTGGTGGGCTAACATCTGAGTATTGTAGACAACCGGGGCATCAATCATCTGAGTGTCGGCCACATCAAACATCTGGCTATTTGGCTCTTCACACATCTGGTTGCTTGGGTTATCACATATGTGACTGTAGCTGGGTTGAAAACTGGCGGTATAGTATGCGTCTACTTGGTGGTTTCGGTTAGTTCTTTGTTTAACTTGAGCACTGACTTGAGTGTTTTGGACTTCATTGCTTCTGGAAGTGCATTGTTTGACAT
The DNA here is from genome assembly GCA_963921405.1 of Cepaea hortensis. Classification (NCBI taxonomy): domain Eukaryota; kingdom Metazoa; phylum Mollusca; class Gastropoda; order Stylommatophora; family Helicidae; genus Cepaea; species Cepaea hortensis. The sequence goes on along the minus strand of OY992880.1, from coordinate 72,931,563 downwards.
AAACACTGACAAGAGTGTTTTGGTTAATGACTTGCTTGTCTCTGTTAGTGCCTTGTTTGACTTTGTTACTGGCTTGGTTAACTTGGTTGAGTCTGTCAAAGTCAGCTAGGATCTCGCGATGCATGGCGCTCATCTGTTCATATTCTTGCCGAGTAAGTGTCATACCCGTCTTAGTCGGGAATTTCTTGTCGGATTCACCGTAAAATCTTCGGATGTGTAACGTGCTCGTTCCTCTGTAGGATGGGACAAACACGGCCTTATCACCACTGCCCACTGGTCTAATAGTCTCACCACTACGAGTCATGCAGACCCAGTTAGCAGGCACAGTCTTGAGGTCTGTAATCATCTTCTGATCACAATGCTTGAGTGTTAACAGCCTAGGGTTTATATTCTTGTTTTTGAGCCACGCGTAAAACCGGTTTCAGCCAGTTTCTTAGGTCAAGCGGTTCAGATTACACTGACGTGGCTGTTCGTATGGCACGACTAAGCGTTCTACTACCCGCTTCTTGACCTGTTGTATGTTTGAACTGGGTTGGGGAATGCGGGTCATGCTCGCCACATGACCTCTAACCATGATGAAATAGATAGCGTAGAGGGCGCAGTGTTACTTGCGTTATAGTCACTTTGAGCTACAGTCTGTGAAGTCAGAATACCAGTGATATACATATACAGTCTCCTCACACCCACTGTAGTTTTCTTCGTATTGAGGACTGGTCAGATATTAAAGACAGGACTGTAAGTATATCTTCTTCTTCTTTTCGTTCATCCGGAGTGTTTTTTCAGATGTGATTGCGGTGTGTCTGTTATGCGCCCTTGAGCCGAAACCCATAGGCCAACACATCCGGCTATAGCGTGCTTTTTTGACCAGGTAGCATTCCTTGGAGACTCTCACTTTTGTGGTGCCATCTACAACCCAGCTGGCCAAGTTGGTATATTACAACCATTTTGTTTTTATGTAGGTGTTTTAATACTCGTCGCTAGTGTGGATTCACTAAAGGTTAAGAATGTCGGTGACGATGTTCGCTAGACGTTTGGAGAGGATGGTTCTGGAGTATCATGTTGTCGATTATAGTCGAGGATGCACTCCTCAATTATTTTCAGGCTTAATGTGATTATTTCTTCTTTAGTGAAGTTATGTTGTAGTACATCCCGCAGTCGAACCGTTACTAGGTCCGCAGAACTACCACCCTCACCATAATCACAAGAATGACTGAATTGATTCTCGGCTTCTTGATTTTGTGGGACATTAAGACACACCATGCAATTGCTGTATGGTTCAGCTCTTAGTATGCTCCACAGTTTGCTAATTAGGTCTTAGTGGGCCTCAGTATCTGTAAAACAGATAAGAATAAATTACGTTAACAGCATTATAGAAATACATATTATAGATAATAGCTCTGTCTCTCACATGCACCCTCTGTTAAACAGTCCATATATTACTATCGAAAATGGGTATGTAAATCCCGCAAGACACTTTCACCTTCCCCTACGACTACACACTACTACCTATATTATTGCGGTACCACCATAGCGCTGTGTTTAAAAGTTCTATTGCCGGCTGTATTCCATGTGGTCCCACCCTACCACAATATATGAAGAAATGTTTGCCTCTTCAGTTATATGCGTCTAGCACCATATATCCCTTTATTATACTAGTATTGTTAGGTTAACTATATCCCTACTTGGAGAACCACAACGAAACTGTGAAAGATTTATCAAAAAGCCAACTTACCATTAGCGGCTTGCCACATGTTGATCTGGTTGCTGCTCACAGAGACTGGTACTTCTATTCGACGAAAGCTGGCCGCCTTATACACGCTATTTGCTGACGTAGAATGACTCACCAGAATATTATGCACTGTCTGGTCATGTGACCGGTTGCGACTCCATCTCTGACCGGTTGAGTCATTAGTCACGTGTTTCGGTCGTATCCCATAAGACACGTGACCGGATACAGCGCCATCTTTGATCGGTTTTAGCCACGTGGTCTGGTGTCTCCGTTACCACGTGTGATCGGATGCGATGCCATCGTTGACCACTTGTAGCCAGTGAGCACGTGGTCTGGCTGTAGTCATTACACATGCGACCGGAAGCAGCGCCATATTTTATCGGATATGACCATTACTCATGTGTACCGGATACAGCGCCATCTTTGGGCGGCTTTAGCCACGTGGTCTGGTTTTTCCATTAACACGTGAGATCGGATGCGACGCCATCTTTGACCGGCTTTAGCTAGTGAGCACGTGGTCTTGTTGTAGTCATTACACATGCGAGCGAAAGCAGCGCCATATTTGATTGAATGTGCCCATTACCAAGGTGTACGGGATGCATCGCCATCTTAGAGCGGCTTTAGTCACGTGGTTTGGTTTTGCCATTACCACGTGTGATCGGCTGCGACATCATCTTTGACCGGCTTTAGCCGGTGAACACATGGTCTGGTTGTGGTTATTACAATGCACCCGGAAGCGGAGCCATACTTGATCCGGTGTGACCATTACCCATGTGTATCGTTATGCGGTCAGTGCGCTCTGAGTCATCCTCCGGTTTTCCCTAAAGACATGTCTGAACACGTTCACTATGTTCACCCCCACCGACATAGCCCCGTGATGAGTCACCAAGGCGGTCACCCTCAGATCAGCCACCTATGAGTTCAATCTTTAGACTTTAATATGAGCCTTACCCTCGGGCTATTATCAAGGAACGCACTTATTTATCTACCACTGCCCCACTCGACCACCCTTAACAATGATCAGAAGCACCTATCTAGCCTTCCTCCACTCACAATCCCCTTACCAACGAATTTCACTAAGCCATACTCGCTACATCCGATATTCCCGGCCATCTTTACTTTTTTAATGTTTTCATTTGAAGCCTGTGTGATGATAGTGTATAGGCCACTACGACACTCTACAGATCACTAATAACCGCTACGCACCCCTTACCAATGAATTTCACTAAGCTATACCCGTTAACATCAATATTATCGGCCATTTTTACTTTTTAAGGGTTTCATTTGTAACCTGTAAGATGATAGTGTATAGGCCACTATGACACTTTACGGACCACTAGTAACCGCTACCCACCCCTTACCAACGAATTTCACTAAGCTATACCCGCTACAATCAATGATATCGACAATGTTTACTGTTTAAGGTTTTCATTTGTCACCTGTATGATGATAGTGTATAGGTCAATACGACACACTACAGACCACTAAAAACCGCTACCTACCCCTTACCAATGACTTTCACTAAGCCATACCCGAGACAATCAATAATATCGATCATCTTTACTTTTAAAGTTTTTCATTTGTACCCCGGATGATGATAGTGTATTGGCCACCAGGACACGCTACAGATCACTAATAGCCGCTACCCACCCCTCACCAACGAATTTCACTAAGCTATACCCGCTAAAATCATTAATATTGGCCATTTTTACTTTTTAAGGTTTTCATGTATATTTAATATGAGTATCTCATTTGCGAAACACGATGCTAAAATAGCGCGTTTTGTTTTAAAATAGCACCTAATTGTGCTGAATGTCAACAAAATAATAAATTACAACACTATTTACCAAGGTGTCAGCAATAATAACACCCAAGGAAACCATTAAATAATATATAGTCTATTGCACTAAGCCAGATGCTAGTCAGATATGAATGAGCTAGCATTGAGGTGCTACATAGAACCTATCCTTTTGTATGGATATGAAGCGGGGACAGTGAGCAGACAAGCTGAAAAACATCTTATGGCTGTGGAATTTAGTTTCTGAGGAAAATGCAAAGAATATCATGAACAGACAGAAAAATCAATGACCAAGTCCTACTAAATCAAATGAAAATCGTAAACTGATTAGAGAAATTAGACGTAGACAGTTAAACTATTTTGGTTACGTTATGAGAAGAAATAAACTGGATAACTTGGTGGCAACTGGCAAGATCGAGGGGAAGAGAACAAGGATAAGGCAGAGAAGTAAAAACCTGGATGGCTTTGCTACGTAGTATGGTCGAGAGAAGAACACTGAGTTGATCCACGACTATGGTGATCGTGTGAGATGGTGAAACATGACCGCCCAAGCTTATCGGCATGACACATGATGATGATTATTGAAAAAGCTGCAGATATACTGATAAAAATAGCACGAACATATGTCCATATAATTTGGAGAAAAAATATAAGCACACCATTACATATCCTAATGTTGACGGCGGGGAGAACAATGTGAAAATCGTCTCATTATTTAGTCTTATCTTGTTTCTCTTGCACCTTGCTCGCTTGCTTTTGAGACGAATGTTCCCGTTTAACTGCCGACTTATCGATTTTGTTGTAGTTGGAGACCTTATAGTATATCTTGTACTTCTTCTTTCGTAAATATAGATGCGTATATCTGCTTTCTTGAAAATGTTTGAAAGGTTGTAATTGTGTTCGTTTAATCCTTGTGGTTTTACATGTCTGGACCAAGTCGCACACTTGTTAAGGTTTGGCGTAAATGTGTACCAGCCCCATGGCGTTGTATCCTTCAGGGATAATTACCAGACGTCATTCTTCCCCCAGCTATGTCTTGATCTTGGTGGTCTGTTTTCATGTCTTCTGTGTCTTCTTTGGTACCTTATGTCCTGGACGGTTTGGTATTTTGTTCTTGCTGGAGAGTAATCTCTTCCCCTGGCACCCATCCATTCTTGGTCGCTGTCTGTTTGGAAATCTACCACTTCTATTTCCTCGTCTGGTTCTTTCTCTTCTGTCTGAGACTTTGTATCTTCTGCTCCCGGTGTTTCGGTCTTTGACTTGAGCAGTTCTATTTGTTCTCTTTCTTCTTGAATCTGTTTAAGAGTTTCTTCTGGCTTTTCTCTCTCTTCTTGTATTTTTGATACATTTCTTCTGTCTCTGCCTTTATTGCTGCCCTTCGAGCGACATCCTGCTCAATATTCTGCTGAACTTGCTTCAGTTCGTTTAGGATTATCTGAACGGCTGTTAACTGTGTACCTTTTCTCTTGTCTCTTTTCTCCTCTGTACATTTGAACTTTGATCTCAGGCCTTTCAGTTGGCCTTCCAATTGCGCTCTGTCGTTTTGTGTATGTCGTGTGGTCGCCTCGTACTAACTCCTGGCCTCTTTATAGAGCAGATTAATTTTGATGGCAATTTTCACTACTTCTTTGCTGTCTTGGTGGCAGGAGCTGCCGAGCTACCTGGCACCGTAGTTGCCAAGACAGTTGGCGCAGTTTCTGTTAGGATTAGGCTTCCCCAATTCCGTGTCGGTCTTTGCTTGTTGGCACTGACTGTATTGGTGGGGTCCGGAGCAATACCTGCAAACCTCCACCTCACTTTTACAAGTGGCACGGGTGTGCCAGAACTGCTGGCACTTAGAGCACTGCAGCACTCTGGGTATGTAGTGCTCTGGTACTTAATCTTTCCTGTCCCATCTAATGACTTGAGGGATCAGTCGGTCCTCCGATGTGATGATGACGACTGTGGAGGTGATGTTGTTCTTGCCGCTGATCCTCTCAGCACTGGTAATCTTGATTGTCGAGTTTTCTCACCACAGCCTCTCCCTGGTCTGGTCATTTGATAGATGGGTCTTGACTCGTTTGATGACCCATCTTTTCATCGTGAGGTGTCGGGAGGCTTCTACTGTGATGCCGTGAGGAAGCTTGATGTCGGCTTTCTCTTGTTGTGACATCTTCCGTTCGTACAAAAAAACAAAAGTTAAAACATACAAAAGTTTAGTTTAGTTTAGCCGATGGATCAACATCACGGCACACGGGTGCAACCCATAAGTGCTCCGTTCTCCTCCTAACTCAAACCTGAGTCTGGAGAAACTCAGCTCAGTGCACGAACTCCGTCGCACCGGCTAGGATCCTGAAAAACTTTGGGTATATTTTTAACTCGAAATTTTGCCCGGACAGCGCCGTTAGTGTAACAGAGGTTGGGTTTTAGGTGGGAAAAGGCTACAGCACGACTGAGCATCGGGATGGAATGGGAGGAGAGATGCTCAAGTCGTGACGTAGTTTGTTGTCAAGAATCAGTTTACATCTGAACCTAGCCCTAGAAGGCAGGCCGTCAACACGTTTGCATTCTACCATGACATTGTATCGGCTATAACGTTTAATAAAGTTGATTTAGAATTTCTACAAGACTTGTTAAGCCATCGTTTCATCATACACTGTTATATATGGCTTAAATGGAGCCGTTTGACCAGGATTCTGGACTTTGCCGTCGCGGACGCAATGTGAAGTACTAAGAAACAGCAGAGCACAGCAGAGAACTTTTAATGAACACCTTTCTCGGCTTGCGGCAACAAGAAAAGGAGGGAATCTAGAATCTTGTTGGAAGTAATAATCAAAAGATCCAGACCAGACTACCTTTTGAGGCCTGCAACTTAGAACAAGCGTTTTTTCCCGACCAGGCGATTGGAATACCTATTGAAATCAGTTTTTGGATGGAGCTACCATCTACCATCGTAGGATTTTTGTTAGAATCGGGGGCTGTTTATTATCGTGCTCTGGAGTGACCGAACTGTTGTCAATATCCTGTGAGTTTTGACCTGCCGTCATTGCAGCCGTTGTTTTAACCTAGCTTGTCTGAAGGTCACTTGCTTGCTGGAGGACTGAGGAAATTTTTCTGCTCTCAAAATATAAAACAATGGCCACTGCGTCGTCTGTGAAACTTACAGCAACCAAAAGCCCGACTAGGGGTGGTTGTCTGTAAATATTTTCGGAATTCTGCTATCAAGAATCTTAAATTTGCTAACAGAACATCTTGTCAACTGAAGGTCAACTGTCAACTTGAACAAGAATTTTGCTGAAGGTCAATCCAGTTTGATCGTTGTCTCGAGCGAACAAGAATTTTGCTGAAGGTCAATCCAGTTTGATCGTTGTCTCGAGCGAACAAGAATTTTGCTGAAGGTCAATTCAGTCTGATCATTGTTTCAGGTGAGCAAGAATTTTTCAATTCCTCAATCAAGTTCAGCCCTTGCCTCAAATCAAATTTGCGGAAGTTAATCAAAAACTTTAAGACTTAATCATCTAGAATCAAAAATCAAAAATTTTCCACAATGGTGATGAATTCGGACAACTCGATTCATCAAATCAAATATTATCTAAGATCTGTGGACAATGTTAAAAAGTTTTTGAGCTCTCTTGCAACTGAATCGTTATAGGAAAAGAAAATCAGGACATCAGCTAAATACTTCATTCCTTCATTGATTGGCCCATATCTTTTTGACGCAGTCAGACTACCTCTGGGCTCCGCTGCATATGAGAGCTAATCCTTTTGGGCTCTGTTGCGTGTGAGTCGTTCTCAAGACGTCGATTTTATGTACCCCAACCGGGGCGAAGTCAGAAGCCAGAAGTCTGGTAGGGACCCAACCAGGGGTTGAAGTATTGAGGCATCCTAAGAAGAGAAACTACCTGAAGAGTGCGAGATCCCTTGGAAGAAGGAACTACCTGAAGTGCGCGATTGGTTTCAACTTATACAGACTCCAGGCGTTTAAGTTCAACCTGACGGCGAACCTAGAGGAGTACGTCTTGCTTGAATCGGGAACCGAGAGTAGGGTAATCAGTAAACCTATTAGCTGGTCGAACTGTTCTTGGTGTATAAGGTAAATGTGATTTGTATTGCTTAAATTAGCTGGTTTCAAATGTGAAATTGATTGTTTGGTTTGTACAATAATATTTCAGCATGACGGAACAGGATTCATTGGCACAAGTTTTGACGGGGGTAGGAACAGCGGTAGGTAGACTTCATACGGTTATAAAACAACAAGAAATGGCAACTGAAATTGTTAAGTTTAGTGGACAGGCCAGAGAGTTTAAGAAATGAATAACTTCCATAGATAAATATGCATATTTAGTGTCTGCATCAGATGAATAGAAAATGAGACTTGCTTATAAGGCGGCAACAGAACCGGTTTCGGATCATATCAGAAAAAAATTAGAGGCTAGAGTAGATGAGACATGGGAACAATTCAAAGAAGACCTGGCACACAAATACGCGGAAATAACAGATCCACAACATGCGTTTTCGGTATTGAGGCAGTCTAAACAAAATAATGGAGAGACGGTACAATTGTTCAGCGATAGGTTGATTAACCTGGCTGAAGAGGCATTCTTGGGACAGAATGTACGAGGAGAAGAGGTGGAGAGGATGTTAGTCGGGATTTTTGTGGATGGCATAAAATCCGATGGACTGAAGTTTAAGCTGATGAGAGAAAACCCCGAGAGGTTGTCACAAGCTGTAGATATTGCAGTAAAAGAAGAAAATTTGAGACGTAGATTTAGATTGAGAACAGGACGAGAAATAGGAACTAGTCGAGAAGATAGAATTGAGGAGCCTATGGGATAGGACAAACGAGGTTCGGATGGAATAGGAGAGGAGGTGTACAGACGTTACAAGGTAGTAATAGAAATGCGTATGATGAAAGAAGACAAATGAGGTATTCTACCGGTGAGACAGTGGGTAAAACAAATAACACAAATGTAGTCTGTTGGTTTTGTGGTCAACGCGGACACGTTTCTCGTTTTTGTGGTAACAGGCATGTCCAGTCGAATACACAGAGTAGAAATGGCAATAGCAGGTTAAATAGGAATGCTGAAGATAGACACAGAAATTTTACAGGTACAAGAACACAGGGAAACGGGCGCCCTACCTATTAAATAGGACCTGTGATAGGTGGGAAAATAATACGGTCCCAAGGTTTAAAGAATATGTTAATAACAGGCATAGTAGAACGAACAGAGAATACTTTCAACTAGATGAAGTCAAACAGTTTACAGAAAATAAAACAGATTATAGCTCATGTATAATAGAAGTAAGAAAGTATAGAGTTCGTACATTAATTGATTCGGGAGATCAGGTTAGTGTGGTAAAAGAAAGTTTTCTATACAAAATAGTGAGAAATTGTAGAATATTTAAGAGTCATAATAATCTTCACTCTGTTACAGGACAGAATTTACAAGTAATTGGACAAACAATGATAAATTTTAAGTTAGGAGGGCTCAACGTAAGACATCTTTTTCATGTAGTGAAAGGTTTAAATAGAAACATGCTGTTAGGAAGAGATTTTTTAATAAAAAATGGAGTAAGACTTTTCTTTGATTTACATAAATTAAAATTCAAGGACGTCTATGTAGATATGGAAGAAGACATGCATATATCAGCACTAGTTAGAGTTAAAATGTCCACGACATTAAAACCACAGTCGGTTAATTTGATACAAGCAAAGGTAAAGAGAAACCCATATTATGTGGCAGGAGACACAGTCAGAATCACTGAGTTGCAAGAGGAAGTAATTGATGAGCCTGGTTTGGAAGTTCCGGATGGAATAATAGCGTTAGATAAACACTTAACCTTTCCAGTAATGGTGATTAACAACACAGGTAGAGAAATTAAATTATACAGAGGGTGTGTAGTAGCTAAACTGGAACATAACATTAGTGATATATTGGCAACAGATAGAGTAGAAATGCCGGGAGCAGACTATTCACAAACTTCTAGTGAAAGAATTAATAACAGACGCGGACGCGGAAGTAGAGGGAATGCACAAATGGATGAATTGATCCATCCATTCGGAAGAAATACAGCCCAAATACATTCACTAGACAAAAGGACAAGAGAACAAGAATTGTTGGCACAGTTAAAAGCTCCACCAGAAAATAAGAAAGTATTAGAACAACTTATAAAAGAAAACCAGGATGTGTTTGCAATTAATGATTTAGAATTGGGAAGGACAAAAACAATTACAATGGAAATAGATACGGGAGACCATCCACCAATTAGTTTAAAACCATATAGAACTCCCTTAAGAAATAGAGAAATTGTCGAAAAAGCAATAGAAGATATGTTGAAAGCAGGAATAATAACAAGATCAAAGTCAGAGTGGTCGTCTCCGATTGTAATTGTAGCCAAACCTGATGGTTCAAGTCGGTTCTGCTGTGACTATCGGCCGTTGAACAAAATCACTAAGAATGTAGCGTACCCACTGCCGGTGATTGATGATATTTTAGGGTTGCTTAATGGCTCTACATTTTTCACGACACTGGACGCAAGATCAGGATTCTGGTGTATCCCGATGTCGAAGGACGCTCAAAAGAAAAGTGCTTTCTGCACTCATATGGGTTCCTACGAATTTTTACGAATGCCATTCGGGGTTCGAACGGCTCCATCTCATTACATGTTGTTAATAAATGAAGTACTAGAGGGTATGCAAAAGTTTGCCCTGGCATACATAGACGATATTCTTATCTATACGGCAGGCGATGTAGAAGATCACTTAAAACATGTAAGGTTAGTATTCGACAGGTTAAGAGTACATGATGTGAAATTAAAGCTTAGTAAGTGCGAGTTTTTAAAAACAGAAACAAAATATTTGGGATATATTATAAATAGAGACGGAATTAAACCGGACCAAGACAAGATAAAGGTTATTAAAGAGTTACCTCCTCCAACTAACGTAAAAGAAGTGCGTGCGTTTATAGGAACTTGTGGGTACTATAGGCGCTTTATCCCAGCGTTTTCAAAGATAGCAGAACCTATTACGAATTTAACGGGCAAATACGCTAGATTTAAGTGGGATGATGAGTGTCAAAAAGTGTTTGAGTTCTTAAAAAACAGTTTAACAGTGGTACCGCTATTGACGCATCCAGATTTGAATAAACAGTTAATACTATACACAGATGCTTCTGATAATGCTATAGGAGCGTGTTTGGTTCAACCATATGAAGGAAAAGAATCTGGAATACCAGGGGTTAAAAATGAAAGGCCAATTTATTTCTTGTCTCATAAGCTTAGCAGGTCTCAACGGAAATGGACTACTATTGAGAAGGAGGCTTATGCAATACACTATGCTCTAAATGTTTTGCGTATCCTTTACAGGACTTAGCTGTCAACAGCAGCATCTTTCAGCTGTCTGTTGATCTCTTGGCAAGATTACGCTCAGTAGTTTGCCATTGCTTTCTGAGCGGCCGGCTCAGTATCCGCAAGTCACGAGCGGGGGTCGAACCACCTCAGTTCTCGCTCCGCTGCGAGACTCTGCGTGATAAACGGGATTACAGAGAGAAACACTATGCTCTACAGAAATTAAATTACTATTTACATAATGCAAATTTCGTTATTAGAACTGACCATATGCCTTTAAAGTCTCTATTAGAAGCTCCAGTGCAGAACAGGAAAATACAGACCTGGGCGTTGAATCTACAAGGATACAATGCCAGAGTTGAATATATTCCAGGTAGGATTAACACGTGTGCTGATTTATTGTCTAGGATCCCCTATCCACAGTCATCAGGTAACACAGAAGATGAAGGTGAACCAGAGATCGACGACCGAAACTGGCAATTAAATATATTAGACTCTGCCATAATAAATAGAGAAGAGTTGAGAGTTTACCAACGGATCAAGAGGTTGAACCTAGAGCAGAAGACCCACATTTAGCACAGTTTAATATGAAAGAAGAACAAGAATTAGATCCAAAAGTATTACAAATAAAACAGAAATTAAAAGAAACGGAAGAGAATAAATATAAGAAGAATTACTTAGTTTTACAAGAAGATGAACAGTTATATTATATGACCGAAAAGACTGAACAGCTAAGGAAATATATTCCCACACATTTGGAAAATGAAGTTTTAAAAGCATATCATGATGAGAATGGTCATCTCGGTCGTGATAAATTGGTGAAAGCGCTTACGAGTAAATATTATTGGCCGAACTTATTCAAGTCTGCCTGTAAATATGTAGATAAGTGTGAAAGATGCAGATTAAGGAATATGAAAGCAATTAAGTGTCCATTACAAGATGCAGATATTCCTCAGTTTCCAATGCAAAAGATTAGTTTAGATATATCAGGTCCTCACCCTAGGACATTGTCAGGGAACGTGTATTTAATTCATATAGTGGACGTCTACAGTCTTTGGCCGGAAGTTTATGCAATACCAGATAAGCGTGCAGATACTGTCATTAATATTTTTTTACAAGAATTCGTACCAAGATTTAGTTGTCCATAAAGTATACTTACGGATAATGGTAAAGAATTTGTAAATAAAAAATTTGAAAAGTTATTAAAAGATTTGAATATAAAACATATAAAGACCTCATACTATAGACCTTCTTCAAATGCTAAGAACGAACGTCAACATAGGACGTTATACGACGTTATAGCAAAGATTGTTGATGAACATGAAAAAGATTGGGATCTATTCTTAGGACCTGCCCTTAGTGCTATTCGCACAAAACAAAATGAGAGCACGGGGTTTTCACCATTCTATTTAATACACGGGAGAGAACCAATACTACCTATAGATAATCTATTAAAACCAAGACGGAAATATATGGGGGAAGACTTTCAAGAAACCATAATACAGGAAATGCATAAGGCACACGTAAGATTAAAGAATAATATAATTAAAGCTAGAGAAAGACAGAAAAAGTACAAAAACGTAAATACAAGCTTACAGGAGTTTAAAGTAGGCGATAGAGTGTATTTCAAGAAGCATAGAAGGAACTCTAAATTTGAAGCTCGTTGGGTCCCAGGTTATTACGTTTTGGAAAAGCTAGGAAATGTATCGTATAGTATCAAGAACCAGGTTACGGGACATGTGGCAAGGGTACACGTGGAACACTTAAGAAGAGATGACGATGAGAAGGAAAATGATAATTATAATAATTATTATTGTTCAGACACCGGATACTTAGATGAACGAGTCGTCAGGGGAACTACAATAACCCCAGGTTTTAGAAAAGATCCAGCACACAGTCAGTTAAAAACAACTCCAGTTTACGATGATGCTCAAGAACAGACAATACCGAAAACGATAGAAGAAGGAAATGTGAATGAGAGTCATTATGATAGTATAGAGTCTATGGAAGAGGAAGTAGGTGCTCCATTTAAGAATACTAGACAAGCGACAAAAAGAAGAATGGATAAACAAAGAGAAAGAGAAGTGAAAAGACAGAGGAGAATTAGAGAATATTCAACAAGCGGTGAAGATATGCCTTTACTAGAAAGGTCCTTAAGAAATAATGATAGACAAATTAGATGGGATATTGAACGGAAGAGATTAGCGGCTGCTAGCGAGAGACATACAGATGAAGAAGAAGAAATGGATGAGAAGTCAGAGTCAAATAGTAGTATGGAGGAAGCTGATAGGTTATACGAGGAGGAGGATATTGATGTGGAAATAGCACTTATTCAAAGAAACTTGGAGTTATTGAAGAAGTGGAAACGTAGGAGGTAAATGGATAGAAAATATTGCAGATAGCAAGATATGAGAAAAGAGATACTGGATGAAGTATATGAGACGGTGGAAATAGAAAAGGCTTCTGTTGATACTTTTCATAAGTGATCTTGAGGAGTAGTTAAGCATTAAGATAACTAATATGGATGTAGGTTCGAGTGAGACATATATATTTTTTTTTCTCTCTCTGTGATGGAATGGCTGGTTGATTATATGTTAAACTTCTTATCAGATAGATAATTTAGTCAATGTTACAGCAGTTAGATGTACTCTATAGTAAATAGACAAGTGTTGATTGGTGCTAAGAAATACCGTGGTTGGTGGTAATGAATAGGTAGTTATAAGAATATGTGGAACAAATCCAGAAGAAACAGTTGGTGTGTCGAACCACAGGTTCTGTTGGTAGATAATACGCTCATTGTTAGTTAAAGACTTTTGTGAGAAGAATAGATATTGTTTTAAGTTGGAAATTGGTCTGTAGATAGCAGATATATATATATATAATTGGCAGTGAGTTGTTTTAGTTTCTCGGTTATAAAAACAATGGAATGACTTGAGTGAATAGATATGAGTTACATTGATTCGTATAGGAGGACAATGTTGCTTAGGCACTGTAAGTAGGTAGTTCTATGTGAGTTAGTTTTGTTTGAAAACCTTCTCTTTAGCGAGAAGACAGTTGTTTTATTGAGTTTGAGTTTTAAATGCCTCATATATAATATGTTTTTTTGCTTGATTTGGTCCTGTAAAATGATGGTTGTTATGTGATTTTAGAATAGGATTATTGTGTTCCTAGTTTTTCCGTACAAACTATTGGTCCGTAAAAGAGACCAATAGTGATAGGTAGTAATAGAATATTTTCTTTTGATTTGATAAAATGCATGAAATGTCATTTTAAAATCTGTTTTCTTTGAATGAGTTGGGGGGTATGATATTTTATTTTGATTTTATTTCGTTTAATTTAATTAAGTTGTTTTGTGTATTATGTTACCTAGTTATAAATTTAATTACATAAGTTATTTTTCAAGTAGTTATGGTGTTGGCTGGAATAAAGAAAATATATGAGGGCTAATAGAGAGACACATACTGAGGGCTAATAGAGAGACATATAGATAGTCGGCATGAAGAGGTTCTTATGGATATGAAGTATTAGAAAATAAAATAGGAGCTGCATTGAAGTCAGCGTTGTATGAAGAAAAAGGAGGGGGAGACTGTGAATGGCAGCATATAAGCGGGAGTGTTGATATAGGTAGACAAAGAAGCACATTATCGGATGTGAGGGGGGCAAGATATAGGAGCTGTGAAATACCAGCGTTTATTAAATTAAAAATGTTCATAGAATATGAACATTGGCTTGTGGTAAAGGATGAGGTAACGGAAATATAGACAAGATTGTGGATGGCAATATAAATGTTGAATATATAAATGTTGAGAAAACTTATGACAACTTAATTTATAGAGAACAAAGAGCTATTTCATAAGATGTATTTTAAAAAATTGTTGTACAAAATTTTTTTATTGGCAAGGGAGATAAATGTGATCATGTTGACTATTCATTCTTTATGCTTTTCACTGGGTGCGCACCCCTTCTTTACTTTTTCTAACTACGTTATTTCTGTTTGTCCTGTGTTGTGAAAGAGTGAGGGATTTCATAATGCCATGTGTACAATAACGATTATACGAGCTATTATTCTTATGATATGTATATTTGATACAGGAACTTGAGGTGCCAAGAACGAACCCGAAATACCTAGTGGATTACTATATGGTTTGGGGAAAGAGTTACGAATAGATTGGTTTACTTAAAACAACGTGGTTTGGGGAGATTAGAGGAACGGTGGGAAGTAAGGAAAGGGAAGAAGGAAGGTTTAGTTTAAAAAAAAAAAAAAAGGTAACCATATGTGGTATGAGGTATTGTATAAAGTTGAGATCATCAATCTTTATTGGCGACGCCGAACTGGAGATAGTAGACCATTTTACATATCTAGGAACAGAGGTAAATAGCAAATTATCCCTCGATCATGAAATCAACATCAGGATTGGCAAGGCAGCAACAACAATGAACATGTTAGCAAAAAGAGTCTGGGAGAACAGGAAGCTTACTGCCAAAACAAAAGTCCTCGTCTATCAAGCCTGTGTCCTTAGTACTCTTCTTTATGGCAGTGAAACCTGGACAACTTACTCACGCCAAGAGAAACGTTTAAACAGCTTTCATATGCGGTGTCTGCGAAGAATACTTGGTATTAAGTGGCAAGACAAAATCACAAATACTGAAGTATTGGAAAGATCAGGTTGTGTGACGGTGTATTCCATGCTCAGTCTTCGTAGACTTAGATGGATAGGACATGTTAGGAGGATGGATGATGGTAGAATACCAAATGACATCTTTTTTGGTGAATTACAGATGGGTAGGAGATCTCAGGGTCGGATTCTACTACGATACAAAGATGTTTGTAAGCGGGACATGATTGATACAGGCATTGATAATGCACATTGGGAGCAAGTCGCCGCTGAACGTGTTGCATAGAGGGCAACTATCAGAAATGGAATAAAGACAAAGGAGAAAATGATTGCAGATAAAGCACACATCGAGCGTGAGAGACGTAAGATGGTGCAAAATGGTGGAAATGACCATGTTTTCACATGCATCTACTGTGGGCAAAGATTTGCAGCAAGAATTGGCCTTACCAGCCACACTAGCCACCGCTATGGTGAAAAACGTAATTAAACAGCTTCCCCGGACCTCGTCCAATCAATTTGCGAGTATTTCCACAATGTGTTAAAAGGTAATGTTCCACTGACACCAGCTCAAACAAGGCGTCTGCAGCGGCACAAGAGCAGTCTGAGATTGCTCATACGTAAGAGACACAGAAACAAATTTTCCAACAAGGTGGTTTCATAGGCGCTTTATTAGTCCCCATTCTAAACGTGTTGAAAGGCGTCATGGGTATATAATGAAGAAAATGAACCTAATCGACCCCGGCTGCTGGAAAAAGTCTATGTACCACCCGACATATTAACGGATATCTTGCGTACCCTGGATAATCAAATGCAAAAAGTCCTGGATACCAAAGATCTACCACCGTTGGAAAAAGCCCGAGTGTATCAACAAAATTTGCAGTGGTATGTAAATCGTCTTGAGCAGTAAGAACAAATCTTTAGGCACCATGGATATCAACGAACAAAACCCCGAAAACAGCACTCTACCAGCACCTCTTCAACCAATGCTCAAGACTCAAGTAACACCGGCTAAAAGTCAAATAGTCGAGACAATACCATCTTACAAACTCAGAAGAAGAGTAAGCAGTAGTAGGGGAGGCGCAAATGGGGTATGAAATATGGATCCAGATCCGCCTGATGACGTCATTTTTTACTATATAAAAAGTTATGATCCATCGTGATGACGTCAAAAAGCGGATCCATTTTCAAGCGATGCAACCCATGAATAAATAATCGAACGTATTTTTGCACTGTTACTTCCCTTTTTATGTGATAAATTTTATATCTTTAAAAATGTTATATTTTGCTGGTATTATTGATTGTACCGGGCCGGGGCTTAAAAAACTATCATCGTACTAGTTAGTTAGTTAGTTAGTTAGTTAGTTAGTTAGTTAGTTAGTTAGTCGCAGTTCCAACTTCACAGCAACGGGTCGTCCCCATTATGCTCCGTTCCTGTGCCAGTGAATATCACACAAAACGCTCCCACTGCCCAATGTAAAAAGTGGAAAAGACAGGAGTCTCGACAAACAACAGCCCGCACAAATACACTGTGCATAATGCCATCACCAGAATGTCAACACACTAGTCCCCCACGAAACACCCAGTTCATCTCTGATGGAATCGGCTGTCATTTTCCTATCTGAATGTTTCCTAGATGTTCACCCACACAGTCCACGAAAATACAGTTCATCGCTGATGGCAGTGGCAGTCAACCAGAAGCCCAGCAGCCACGCATTTCTTTAGAGTGTCGTAGTGACCTATACACTATCGTACTAGTGATGGTGTTAACGTACAGTGCTCTTCTTCCTAATTTTTCCCCCTTTTCTTTCTTTATCTGTACTGGGTCGGGCATAAAAAAACTATCAGCATTCCATTGGTACTGTGTAAGGCTTAGGGTTACAGTACATTTCCTCGGGGTGGTCTAGGGGCGGCCGGCTTGGGGATGGGGGCTCAGGGGTGGGGCGCGAGTGTCGGCGTGTGGGGTAGGGCTAGGTGGTTCAAACCTCGGGTCGTGACAGGTGTCATATGAAAATCGTAATAGGTAAGCATGTAAATATGGCAGTTATATGATCTGTAGAAGGTCGTACTAGTGTAAACACTATCATCATACGGGTTACAAATGACAACATTAAAAAGTGAAGATGGTCGGTGTTATTGATTGTAGCTGGTATAACTTAGTGAAATTCGCTGGTCAGGGGTGGGTAGCGGCTATTAGCTATCTGTAGAGTGTCGTAGTGGCCTATACACTATCATCATACAGGCTAAAAATGAAAGCCTTAAAAAGCAAAAATGGCAGATAATATTGATAGCACCGGGTATAACTTAGTGAAATTCATTGGTAAGGGATGGGTAGCGGTTATTAGTGATCTGTATAGAGTCACAGTGGCTTGATCACTATCATCATACAGGTTACAAATGAAAACCTTAAAAAGTACAGATGGCGGATATTATTGACTGTAGCGGGTATAGCTTAGTGAAATTTGTTGGTAAGGGTGGGTAGCGTTTACTAGTGATCTGTAGAGGGTCACAGTGGCTAGTTCACTATCATCATACGGGTTACAAATGAAACCCTTAAAAAGTAAAAATGGCCGATATTATTGATGTTAGAAGGTATAGCTTAGTGAAATTCATTGGTAAGGGGTGGGTAGCGGTTATTAGTTATCTGTAGAGCGTCGTATTGGCCTATACATTATCATCACACAGGCTGCAAATGAAAACATTAAAAAAGTAAAGATGGCCGGTAATATCGGATGTAGCGAGTATGTCTTAGTGAAAATCGTTGGTAAGAGGATTTTGAGTGGAGAAAAAGGCTAGATAGGTGCTTCTGGTCATTCTTAAGGATGGTCGAGTGGGGCGGTGGTAGATACATACGTCCGTTCCTTGATAATAGCCCGAGGGTAAGGCTCATATTAAAGTCTAAAGATTGAACTCATAGGTGGCTGATTTGAGGGTGACCGCCTGGGTGACTCATCACGGGGCTATGTCGGTGGGGGGTGAACATAGTGAACGTGTTCAGACATCTCTTTAGGAAAAAATGGATGATGACTCAGACCGTACTGACCGCATAACAATACACATGGGTAATGGTCACATCGGATCAAGTATGGGTCTGCTTCCGGTCGCATTGTAATGACTACAACCAGACCATGTGCTCACTGGCTAAAGCCGGTCAAAGATGGCGTCGCAGCCGATCACACGTAGTAATGGCAAAAACAGACCACGTCGCTAAAGCCGCTCAAAGATGGCGCTGCATCCGGTACACATGAGTAATGGTCATATCCGATAAAATATGGCGCTGCTTCCGGTCGCATGTGTAATGACTACAACCAGACCACGTGCTCACTGGCTACAAGTGGTCAATGATGGTGTTTTTGGTTAACAAAATTTCCAATTTTTATAAGTTTATTTGAAATTTGGCCAAACCTTTCACATTTGGTTAAAAAAAAGAAAGTTCCTACTTTTTATAAGTTTGGTTGAAATTTGACCAAACTTTTCACCTTTGGTTACCAAATTGTCCTACTTTTCATAAGTTTGGTTGAAATTTGGCCAAAATTTTCACCTTTGATTAACAAATGTTCCTACTTTTCATAAGTTTGGGTGAGCTTTTTATAAGTCTGGTTGAAATGTATCCAAAATGTTTCCCATTTGGCTAACAAATTTTATTACTTGGCCAAGATTTTTTTGGCATTCATTCTCTCACCACATGACAACTATATACACCGTAAACGCTAAATATTCAACAACCAAGACGTAATTATAATCTATATACCTGTTTATTTACAGTATTTCGGTACATTTTACAAGAATAATAATAACAAAATGCCTAATGTCATTAAACGAAATGGATGATGTGATATGAGCTGGTATATATAGTATCATCACAACATTTTATTTCCACATATAGAGCTATACAAATTGTATTTTGTTTCTGGGTTTCTTCACACCACTGTCTGAGTAGGTTGGTTTTTTCGGCTCGTAGCCTGGTATGTATAAGTCACTTAATAGGCAGTCATAAGACTGGTCTCCTGATTGGTGGGCTAACATCTGAGTATTGTAGACAACCGGGGCATCAATCATCTGAGTGTCGGCCACATCAAACATCTGGCTATTTGGCTCTTCACACATCTGGTTGCTTGGGTTATCACATATGTGACTGTAGCTGGGTTGAAAACTGGCGGTATAGTATGCGTCTACTTGGTGGTTTCGGTTAGTTCTTTGTTTAACTTGAGCACTGACTTGAGTGTTTTGGACTTCATTGCTTCTGGAAGTGCATTGTTTGACATAAACACTGACAAGAGTGTTTTGGTTAATGACTTGCTTGTCTCTGTTAGTGCCTTGTTTGACTTTGTTACTGGCTTGGTTAACTTGGTTGAGTCTGTCAAAGTCAGCTAGGATCTCGCGATGCATGGCGCTCATCTGTTCATATTCTTGCCGAGTAAGTGTCATACCCGTCTTAGTCGGGAATTTCTTGTCGGATTCACCGTAAAATCTTCGGATGTGTAACGTGCTCGTTCCTCTGTAGGATGGGACAAACACGGCCTTATCACCACTGCCCACTGGTCTAATAGTCTCACCACTACGAGTCATGCAGACCCAGTTAGCAGGCACAGTCTTGAGGTCTGTAATCATCTTCTGATCACAATGCTTGAGTGTTAACAGCCTAGGGTTTATATTCTTGTTTTTGAGCCACGCGTAAAACCGGTTTCAGCCAGTTTCTTAGGTCAAGCGGTTCAGATTACACTGACGTGGCTGTTCGTATGGCACGACTAAGCGTTCTACTACCCGCTTCTTGACCTGTTGTATGTTTGAACTGGGTTGGGGAATGCGGGTCATGCTCGCCACATGACCTCTAACCATGATGAAATAGATAGCGTAGAGGGCGCAGTGTTACTTGCGTTATAGTCACTTTGAGCTACAGTCTGTGAAGTCAGAATACCAGTGATATACATATACAGTCTCCTCACACCCACTGTAGTTTTCTTCGTATTGAGGACTGGTCAGATATTAAAGACAGGACTGTAAGTATATCTTCTTCTTCTTTTCGTTCATCCGGAGTGTTTTTTCAGATGTGATTGCGGTGTGTCTGTTATGCGCCCTTGAGCCGAAACCCATAGGCCAACACATCCGGCTATAGCGTGCTTTTTTGACCAGGTAGCATTCCTTGGAGACTCTCACTTTTGTGGTGCCATCTACAACCCAGCTGGCCAAGTTGGTATATTACAACCATTTTGTTTTTATGTAGGTGTTTTAATACTCGTCGCTAGTGTGGATTCACTAAAGGTTAAGAATGTCGGTGACGATGTTCGCTAGACGTTTGGAGAGGATGGTTCTGGAGTATCATGTTGTCGATTATAGTCGAGGATGCACTCCTCAATTATTTTCAGGCTTAATGTGATTATTTCTTCTTTAGTGAAGTTATGTTGTAGTACATCCCGCAGTCGAACCGTTACTAGGTCCGCAGAACTACCACCCTCACCATAATCACAAGAATGACTGAATTGATTCTCGGCTTCTTGATTTTGTGGGACATTAAGACACACCATGCAATTGCTGTATGGTTCAGCTCTTAGTATGCTCCACAGTTTGCTAATTAGGTCTTAGTGGGCCTCAGTATCTGTAAAACAGATAAGAATAAATTACGTTAACAGCATTATAGAAATACATATTATAGATAATAGCTCTGTCTCTCACATGCACCCTCTGTTAAACAGTCCATATATTACTATCGAAAATGGGTATGTAAATCCCGCAAGACACTTTCACCTTCCCCTACGACTACACACTACTACCTATATTATTGCGGTACCACCATAGCGCTGTGTTTAAAAGTTCTATTGCCGGCTGTATTCCATGTGGTCCCACCCTACCACAATATATGAAGAAATGTTTGCCTCTTCAGTTATATGCGTCTAGCACCATATATCCCTTTATTATACTAGTATTGTTAGGTTAACTATATCCCTACTTGGAGAACCACAACGAAACTGTGAAAGATTTATCAAAAAGCCAACTTACCATTAGCGGCTTGCCACATGTTGATCTGGTTGCTGCTCACAGAGACTGGTACTTCTATTCGACGAAAGCTGGCCGCCTTATACACGCTATTTGCTGACGTAGAATGACTCACCAGAATATTATGCACTGTCTGGTCATGTGACCGGTTGCGACTCCATCTCTGACCGGTTGAGTCATTAGTCACGTGTTTAGGTCGTATCCCATAAGACACGTGACCGGATACAGCGCCATCTTTGATCGGTTTTAGCCACGTGGTCTGGTGTCTCCGTTACCACGTGTGATCGGATGCGATGCCATCGTTGACCACTTGTAGCCAGTGAGCACGTGGTCTGGCTGTAGTCATTACACATGCGACCGGAAGCAGCGCCATATTTTATCGGATATGACCATTACTCATGTGTACCGGATACAGCGCCATCTTTGGGCGGCTTTAGCCACGTGGTCTGGTTTTTCCATTAACACGTGAGATCGGATGCGACGCCATCTTTGACCGGCTTTAGCTAGTGAGCACGTGGTCTTGTTGTAGTCATTACACATGCGAGCGAAAGCAGCGCCATATTTGATTGAATGTGCCCATTACCAAGGTGTACGGGATGCATCGCCATCTTAGAGCGGCTTTAGTCACGTGGTTTGGTTTTGCCATTACCACGTGTGATCGGCTGCGACATCATCTTTGACCGGCTTTAGCCGGTGAACACATGGTCTGGTTGTGGTTATTACAATGCACCCGGAAGCGGAGCCATACTTGATCCGGTGTGACCATTACCCATGTGTATCGTTATGCGGTCAGTGCGCTCTGAGTCATCCTCCGGTTTTCCCTAAAGACATGTCTGAACACGTTCACTATGTTCACCCCCACCGACATAGCCCCGTGATGAGTCACCAAGGCGGTCACCCTCAGATCAGCCACCTATGAGTTCAATCTTTAGACTTTAATATGAGCCTTACCCTCGGGCTATTATCAAGGAACGCACTTATTTATCTACCACTGCCCCACTCGACCACCCTTAACAATGATCAGAAGCACCTATCTAGCCTTCCTCCACTCACAATCCCCTTACCAACGAATTTCACTAAGCCATACTCGCTACATCCGATATTCCCGGCCATCTTTACTTTTTTAATGTTTTCATTTGAAGCCTGTGTGATGATAGTGTATAGGCCACTACGACACTCTACAGATCACTAATAACCGCTACGCACCCCTTACCAATGAATTTCACTAAGCTATACCCGTTAACATCAATATTATCGGCCATTTTTACTTTTTAAGGGTTTCATTTGTAACCTGTAAGATGATAGTGTATAGGCCACTATGACACTTTACGGACCACTAGTAACCGCTACCCACCCCTTACCAACGAATTTCACTAAGCTATACCCGCTACAATCAATGATATCGACAATGTTTACTGTTTAAGGTTTTCATTTGTCACCTGTATGATGATAGTGTATAGGTCAATACGACACACTACAGACCACTAAAAACCGCTACCTACCCCTTACCAATGACTTTCACTAAGCCATACCCGAGACAATCAATAATATCGATCATCTTTACTTTTAAAGTTTTTCATTTGTACCCCGGATGATGATAGTGTATTGGCCACCAGGACACGCTACAGATCACTAATAGCCGCTACCCACCCCTCACCAACGAATTTCACTAAGCTATACCCGCTAAAATCATTAATATTGGCCATTTTTACTTTTTAAGGTTTTCATGTATATTTAATATGAGTATCTCATTTGCGAAACACGATGCTAAAATAGCGCGTTTTGTTTTAAAATAGCACCTAATTATGCTGAATGTCAACAAAATAATAAATTACAACACTATTTACCAAGGTGTCAGCAATAATAACACCCAAGGAAACCATTAAATAATATATAGTCTATTGCACTAAGCCAGATGCTAGTCAGATATGAATGAGCTAGCATTGAGGTGCTACATAGAACCTATCCTTTTGTATGGATATGAAGCGGGGACAGTGAGCAGACAAGCTGAAAAACATCTTATGGCTGTGGAATTTAGTTTCTGAGGAAAATGCAAAGAATATCATGAACAGACAGAAAAATCAATGACAAAGTCCTACTAAATCAAATGAAAATCGTAAACTGATTAGAGAAATTAGACGTAGACAGTTAAACTATTTTGGTTACGTTATGAGAAGAAATAAACTGGATAACTTGGTGGCAACTGGCAAGATCGAGGGGAAGAGAACAAGGATAAGGCAGAGAAGTAAAAACCTGGATGGCTTTGCTACGTAGTATGGTCGAGAGAAGAACACTGAGTTGATCCACGACTATGGTGATCGTGTGAGATGGTGAAACATGACCGCCCAAGCTTATCGGCATGACACATGATGATGATTATTGAAAAAGCTGCAGATATACTGATAAAAATAGCACGAACATATGTCCATATAATTTGGAGAAAAAATATAAGCACACCATTACATATCCTAATGTTGACGGCGGGGAGAACAATGTGAAAATCGTCTCATTATTTAGTCTTATCTTGTTTCTCTTGCACCTTGCTCGCTTGCTTTTGAGACGAATGTTCCCGTTTAACTGCCGACTTATCGATTTTGTTGTAGTTGGAGACCTTATAGTATATCTTGTACTTCTTCTTTCGTAAATATAGATGCGTATATCTGCTTTCTTGAAAATGTTTGAAAGGTTGTAATTGTGTTCGTTTAATCCTTGTGGTTTTACATGTCTGGACCAAGTCGCACACTTGTTAAGGTTTGGCGTAAATGTGTACCAGCCCCATGGCGTTGTATCCTTCAGGGATAATTACCAGACGTCATTCTTCCCCCAGCTATGTCTTGATCTTGGTGGTCTGTTTTCATGTCTTCTGTGTCTTCTTTGGTACCTTATGTCCTGGACGGTTTGGTATTTTGTTCTTGCTGGAGAGTAATCTCTTCCCCTGGCACCCATCCATTCTTGGTCGCTGTCTGTTTGGAAATCTACCACTTCTATTTCCTCGTCTGGTTCTTTCTCTTCTGTCTGAGACTTTGTATCTTCTGCTCCCGGTGTTTCGGTCTTTGACTTGAGCAGTTCTATTTGTTCTCTTTCTTCTTGAATCTGTTTAAGAGTTTCTTCTGGCTTTTCTCTCTCTTCTTGTATTTTTGATACATTTCTTCTGTCTCTGCCTTTATTGCTGCCCTTCGAGCGACATCCTGCTCAATATTCTGCTGAACTTGCTTCAGTTCGTTTAGGATTATCTGAACGGCTGTTAACTGTGTACCTTTTCTCTTGTCTCTTTTCTCCTCTGTACATTTGAACTTTGATCTCAGGCCTTTCAGTTGGCCTTCCAATTGCGCTCTGTCGTTTTGTGTATGTCGTGTGGTCGCCTCGTACTAACTCCTGGCCTCTTTATAGAGCAGATTAATTTTGATGGCAATTTTCACTACTTCTTTGCTGTCTTGGTGGCAGGAGCTGCCGAGCTACCTGGCACCGTAGTTGCCAAGACAGTTGGCGCAGTTTCTGTTAGGATTAGGCTTCCCCAATTCCGTGTCGGTCTTTGCTTGTTGGCACTGACTGTATTGGTGGGGTCCGGAGCAATACCTGCAAACCTCCACCTCACTTTTACAAGTGGCACGGGTGTGCCAGAACTGCTGGCACTTAGAGCACTGCAGCACTCTGGGTATGTAGTGCTCTGGTACTTAATCTTTCCTGTCCCATCTAATGACTTGAGGGATCAGTCGGTCCTCCGATGTGATGATGACGACTGTGGAGGTGATGTTGTTCTTGCCGCTGATCCTCTCAGCACTGGTAATCTTGATTGTCGAGTTTTCTCACCACAGCCTCTCCCTGGTCTGGTCATTTGATAGATGGGTCTTGACTCGTTTGATGACCCATCTTTTCATCGTGAGGTGTCGGGAGGCTTCTACTGTGATGCCGTGAGGAAGCTTGATGTCGGCTTTCTCTTGTTGTGACATCTTCCGTTCGTACAAAAAAACAAAAGTTAAAACATACAAAAGTTTAGTTTAGTTTAGCCGATGGATCAACATCACGGCACACGGGTGCAACCCATAAGTGCTCCGTTCTCCTCCTAACTCAAACCTGAGTCTGGAGAAACTCAGCTCAGTGCACGAACTCCGTCGCACCGGCTAGGATCCTGAAAAACTTTGGGTATATTTTTAACTCGAAATTTTGCCCGGACAGCGCCGTTAGTGTAACAGAGGTTGGGTTTTAGGTGGGAAAAGGCTACAGCACGACTGAGCATCGGGATGGAATGGGAGGAGAGATGCTCAAGTCGTGACGTAGTTTGTTGTCAAGAATCAGTTTACATCTGAACCTAGCCCTAGAAGGCAGGCCGTCAACACGTTTGCATTCTACCATGACATTGTATCGGCTATAACGTTTAATAAAGTTGATTTAGAATTTCTACAAGACTTGTTAAGCCATCGTTTCATCATACACTGTTATATATGGCTTAAATGGAGCCGTTTGACCAGGATTCTGGACTTTGCCGTCGCGGACGCAATGTGAAGTACTAAGAAACAGCAGAGCACAGCAGAGAACTTTTAATGAACACCTTTCTCGGCTTGCGGCAACAAGAAAAGGAGGGAATCTAGAATCTTGTTGGAAGTAATAATCAAAAGATCCAGACCAGACTACCTTTTGAGGCCTGCAACTTAGAACAAGCGTTTTTTCCCGACCAGGCGATTGGAATACCTATTGAAATCAGTTTTTGGATGGAGCTACCATCTACCATCGTAGGATTTTTGTTAGAATCGGGGGCTGTTTATTATCGTGCTCTGGAGTGACCGAACTGTTGTCAATATCCTGTGAGTTTTGACCTGCCGTCATTGCAGCCGTTGTTTTAACCTAGCTTGTCTGAAGGTCACTTGCTTGCTGGAGGACTGAGGAAATTTTTCTGCTCTCAAAATATAAAACAATGGCCACTGCGTCGTCTGTGAAACTTACAGCAACCAAAAGCCCGACTAGGGGTGGTTGTCTGTAAATATTTTCGGAATTCTGCTATCAAGAATCTTAAATTTGCTAACAGAACATCTTGTCAACTGAAGGTCAACTGTCAACTTGAACAAGAATTTTGCTGAAGGTCAATCCAGTTTGATCGTTGTCTCGAGCGAACAAGAATTTTGCTGAAGGTCAATCCAGTTTGATCGTTGTCTCGAGCGAACAAGAATTTTGCTGAAGGTCAATTCAGTCTGATCATTGTTTCAGGTGAGCAAGAATTTTTCAATTCCTCAATCAAGTTCAGCCCTTGCCTCAAATCAAATTTGCGGAAGTTAATCAAAAACTTTAAGACTTAATCATCTAGAATCAAAAATCAAAAATTTTCCACAATGGTGATGAATTCGGACAACTCGATTCATCAAATCAAATATTATCTAAGATCTGTGGACAATGTTAAAAAGTTTTTGAGCTCTCTTGCAACTGAATCGTTATAGGAAAAGAAAATCAGGACATCAGCTAAATACTTCATTCCTTCATTGATTGGCCCATATCTTTTTGACGCAGTCAGACTACCTCTGGGCTCCGCTGCATATGAGAGCTAATCCTTTTGGGCTCTGTTGCGTGTGAGTCGTTCTCAAGACGTCGATTTTATGTACCCCAACCGGGGCGAAGTCAGAAGCCAGAAGTCTGGTAGGGACCCAACCAGGGGTTGAAGTATTGAGGCATCCTAAGAAGAGAAACTACCTGAAGAGTGCGAGATCCCTTGGAAGAAGGAACTACCTGAAGTGCGCGATTGGTTTCAACTTATACAGACTCCAGGCGTTTAAGTTCAACCTGACGGCGAACCTAGAGGAGTACGTCTTGCTTGAATCGGGAACCGAGAGTAGGGTAATCAGTAAACCTATTAGCTGGTCGAACTGTTCTTGGTGTATAAGGTAAATGTGATTTGTATTGCTTAAATTAGCTGGTTTCAAATGTGAAATTGATTGTTTGGTTTGTACAATAATATTTCAGCATGACGGAACAGGATTCATTGGCACAAGTTTTGACGGGGGTAGGAACAGCGGTAGGTAGACTTCATACGGTTATAAAACAACAAGAAATGGCAACTGAAATTGTTAAGTTTAGTGGACAGGCCAGAGAGTTTAAGAAATGAATAACTTCCATAGATAAATATGCATATTTAGTGTCTGCATCAGATGAATAGAAAATGAGACTTGCTTATAAGGCGGCAACAGAACCGGTTTCGGATCATATCAGAAAAAAATTAGAGGCTAGAGTAGATGAGACATGGGAACAATTCAAAGAAGACCTGGCACACAAATACGCGGAAATAACAGATCCACAACATGCGTTTTCGGTATTGAGGCAGTCTAAACAAAATAATGGAGAGACGGTACAATTGTTCAGCGATAGGTTGATTAACCTGGCTGAAGAGGCATTCTTGGGACAGAATGTACGAGGAGAAGAGGTGGAGAGGATGTTAGTCGGGATTTTTGTGGATGGCATAAAATCCGATGGACTGAAGTTTAAGCTGATGAGAGAAAACCCCGAGAGGTTGTCACAAGCTGTAGATATTGCAGTAAAAGAAGAAAATTTGAGACGTAGATTTAGATTGAGAACAGGACGAGAAATAGGAACTAGTCGAGAAGATAGAATTGAGGAGCCTATGGGATAGGACAAACGAGGTTCGGATGGAATAGGAGAGGAGGTGTACAGACGTTACAAGGTAGTAATAGAAATGCGTATGATGAAAGAAGACAAATGAGGTATTCTACCGGTGAGACAGTGGGTAAAACAAATAACACAAATGTAGTCTGTTGGTTTTGTGGTCAACGCGGACACGTTTCTCGTTTTTGTGGTAACAGGCATGTCCAGTCGAATACACAGAGTAGAAATGGCAATAGCAGGTTAAATAGGAATGCTGAAGATAGACACAGAAATTTTACAGGTACAAGAACACAGGGAAACGGGCGCCCTACCTATTAAATAGGACCTGTGATAGGTGGGAAAATAATACGGTCCCAAGGTTTAAAGAATATGTTAATAACAGGCATAGTAGAACGAACAGAGAATACTTTCAACTAGATGAAGTCAAACAGTTTACAGAAAATAAAACAGATTATAGCTCATGTATAATAGAAGTAAGAAAGTATAGAGTTCGTACATTAATTGATTCGGGAGATCAGGTTAGTGTGGTAAAAGAAAGTTTTCTATACAAAATAGTGAGAAATTGTAGAATATTTAAGAGTCATAATAATCTTCACTCTGTTACAGGACAGAATTTACAAGTAATTGGACAAACAATGATAAATTTTAAGTTAGGAGGGCTCAACGTAAGACATCTTTTTCATGTAGTGAAAGGTTTAAATAGAAACATGCTGTTAGGAAGAGATTTTTTAATAAAAAATGGAGTAAGACTTTTCTTTGATTTACATAAATTAAAATTCAAGGACGTCTATGTAGATATGGAAGAAGACATGCATATATCAGCACTAGTTAGAGTTAAAATGTCCACGACATTAAAACCACAGTCGGTTAATTTGATACAAGCAAAGGTAAAGAGAAACCCATATTATGTGGCAGGAGACACAGTCAGAATCACTGAGTTGCAAGAGGAAGTAATTGATGAGCCTGGTTTGGAAGTTCCGGATGGAATAATAGCGTTAGATAAACACTTAACCTTTCCAGTAATGGTGATTAACAACACAGGTAGAGAAATTAAATTATACAGAGGGTGTGTAGTAGCTAAACTGGAACATAACATTAGTGATATATTGGCAACAGATAGAGTAGAAATGCCGGGAGCAGACTATTCACAAACTTCTAGTGAAAGAATTAATAACAGACGCGGACGCGGAAGTAGAGGGAATGCACAAATGGATGAATTGATCCATCCATTCGGAAGAAATACAGCCCAAATACATTCACTAGACAAAAGGACAAGAGAACAAGAATTGTTGGCACAGTTAAAAGCTCCACCAGAAAATAAGAAAGTATTAGAACAACTTATAAAAGAAAACCAGGATGTGTTTGCAATTAATGATTTAGAATTGGGAAGGACAAAAACAATTACAATGGAAATAGATACGGGAGACCATCCACCAATTAGTTTAAAACCATATAGAACTCCCTTAAGAAATAGAGAAATTGTCGAAAAAGCAATAGAAGATATGTTGAAAGCAGGAATAATAACAAGATCAAAGTCAGAGTGGTCGTCTCCGATTGTAATTGTAGCCAAACCTGATGGTTCAAGTCGGTTCTGCTGTGACTATCGGCCGTTGAACAAAATCACTAAGAATGTAGCGTACCCACTGCCGGTGATTGATGATATTTTAGGGTTGCTTAATGGCTCTACATTTTTCACGACACTGGACGCAAGATCAGGATTCTGGTGTATCCCGATGTCGAAGGACGCTCAAAAGAAAAGTGCTTTCTGCACTCATATGGGTTCCTACGAATTTTTACGAATGCCATTCGGGGTTCGAACGGCTCCATCTCATTACATGTTGTTAATAAATGAAGTACTAGAGGGTATGCAAAAGTTTGCCCTGGCATACATAGACGATATTCTTATCTATACGGCAGGCGATGTAGAAGATCACTTAAAACATGTAAGGTTAGTATTCGACAGGTTAAGAGTACATGATGTGAAATTAAAGCTTAGTAAGTGCGAGTTTTTAAAAACAGAAACAAAATATTTGGGATATATTATAAATAGAGACGGAATTAAACCGGACCAAGACAAGATAAAGGTTATTAAAGAGTTACCTCCTCCAACTAACGTAAAAGAAGTGCGTGCGTTTATAGGAACTTGTGGGTACTATAGGCGCTTTATCCCAGCGTTTTCAAAGATAGCAGAACCTATTACGAATTTAACGGGCAAATACGCTAGATTTAAGTGGGATGATGAGTGTCAAAAAGTGTTTGAGTTCTTAAAAAACAGTTTAACAGTGGTACCGCTATTGACGCATCCAGATTTGAATAAACAGTTAATACTATACACAGATGCTTCTGATAATGCTATAGGAGCGTGTTTGGTTCAACCATATGAAGGAAAAGAATCTGGAATACCAGGGGTTAAAAATGAAAGGCCAATTTATTTCTTGTCTCATAAGCTTAGCAGGTCTCAACGGAAATGGACTACTATTGAGAAGGAGGCTTATGCAATACACTATGCTCTAAATGTTTTGCGTATCCTTTACAGGACTTAGCTGTCAACAGCAGCATCTTTCAGCTGTCTGTTGATCTCTTGGCAAGATTACGCTCAGTAGTTTGCCATTGCTTTCTGAGCGGCCGGCTCAGTATCCGCAAGTCACGAGCGGGGGTCGAACCACCTCAGTTCTCGCTCCGATGCGAGACTCTGCGTGATAAACGGGATTACAGAGAGAAACACTATGCTCTACAGAAATTAAATTACTATTTACATAATGCAAATTTCGTTATTAGAACTGACCATATGCCTTTAAAGTCTCTATTAGAAGCTCCAGTGCAGAACAGGAAAATACAGACCTGGGCGTTGAATCTACAAGGATACAATGCCAGAGTTGAATATATTCCAGGTAGGATTAACACGTGTGCTGATTTATTGTCTAGGATCCCCTATCCACAGTCATCAGGTAACACAGAAGATGAAGGTGAACCAGAGATCGACGACCGAAACTGGCAATTAAATATATTAGACTCTGCCATAATAAATAGAGAAGAGTTGAGAGTTTACCAACGGATCAAGAGGTTGAACCTAGAGCAGAAGACCCACATTTAGCACAGTTTAATATGAAAGAAGAACAAGAATTAGATCCAAAAGTATTACAAATAAAACAGAAATTAAAAGAAACGGAAGAGAATAAATATAAGAAGAATTACTTAGTTTTACAAGAAGATGAACAGTTATATTATATGACCGAAAAGACTGAACAGCTAAGGAAATATATTCCCACACATTTGGAAAATGAAGTTTTAAAAGCATATCATGATGAGAATGGTCATCTCGGTCGTGATAAATTGGTGAAAGCGCTTACGAGTAAATATTATTGGCCGAACTTATTCAAGTCTGCCTGTAAATATGTAGATAAGTGTGAAAGATGCAGATTAAGGAATATGAAAGCAATTAAGTGTCCATTACAAGATGCAGATATTCCTCAGTTTCCAATGCAAAAGATTAGTTTAGATATATCAGGTCCTCACCCTAGGACATTGTCAGGGAACGTGTATTTAATTCATATAGTGGACGTCTACAGTCTTTGGCCGGAAGTTTATGCAATACCAGATAAGCGTGCAGATACTGTCATTAATATTTTTTTACAAGAATTCGTACCAAGATTTAGTTGTCCATAAAGTATACTTACGGATAATGGTAAAGAATTTGTAAATAAAAAATTTGAAAAGTTATTAAAAGATTTGAATATAAAACATATAAAGACCTCATACTATAGACCTTCTTCAAATGCTAAGAACGAACGTCAACATAGGACGTTATACGACGTTATAGCAAAGATTGTTGATGAACATGAAAAAGATTGGGATCTATTCTTAGGACCTGCCCTTAGTGCTATTCGCACAAAACAAAATGAGAGCACGGGGTTTTCACCATTCTATTTAATACACGGGAGAGAACCAATACTACCTATAGATAATCTATTAAAACCAAGACGGAAATATATGGGGGAAGACTTTCAAGAAACCATAATACAGGAAATGCATAAGGCACACGTAAGATTAAAGAATAATATAATTAAAGCTAGAGAAAGACAGAAAAAGTACAAAAACGTAAATACAAGCTTACAGGAGTTTAAAGTAGGCGATAGAGTGTATTTCAAGAAGCATAGAAGGAACTCTAAATTTGAAGCTCGTTGGGTCCCAGGTTATTACGTTTTGGAAAAGCTAGGAAATGTATCGTATAGTATCAAGAACCAGGTTACGGGACATGTGGCAAGGGTACACGTGGAACACTTAAGAAGAGATGACGATGAGAAGGAAAATGATAATTATAATAATTATTATTGTTCAGACACCGGATACTTAGATGAACGAGTCGTCAGGGGAACTACAATAACCCCAGGTTTTAGAAAAGATCCAGCACACAGTCAGTTAAAAACAACTCCAGTTTACGATGATGCTCAAGAACAGACAATACCGAAAACGATAGAAGAAGGAAATGTGAATGAGAGTCATTATGATAGTATAGAGTCTATGGAAGAGGAAGTAGGTGCTCCATTTAAGAATACTAGACAAGCGACAAAAAGAAGAATGGATAAACAAAGAGAAAGAGAAGTGAAAAGACAGAGGAGAATTAGAGAATATTCAACAAGCGGTGAAGATATGCCTTTACTAGAAAGGTCCTTAAGAAATAATGATAGACAAATTAGATGGGATATTGAACGGAAGAGATTAGCGGCTGCTAGCGAGAGACATACAGATGAAGAAGAAGAAATGGATGAGAAGTCAGAGTCAAATAGTAGTATGGAGGAAGCTGATAGGTTATACGAGGAGGAGGATATTGATGTGGAAATAGCACTTATTCAAAGAAACTTGGAGTTATTGAAGAAGTGGAAACGTAGGAGGTAAATGGATAGAAAATATTGCAGATAGCAAGATATGAGAAAAGAGATACTGGATGAAGTATATGAGACGGTGGAAATAGAAAAGGCTTCTGTTGATACTTTTCATAAGTGATCTTGAGGAGTAGTTAAGCATTAAGATAACTAATATGGATGTAGGTTCGAGTGAGACATATATATTTTTTTTTCTCTCTCTGTGATGGAATGGCTGGTTGATTATATGTTAAACTTCTTATCAGATAGATAATTTAGTCAATGTTACAGCAGTTAGATGTACTCTATAGTAAATAGACAAGTGTTGATTGGTGCTAAGAAATACCGTGGTTGGTGGTAATGAATAGGTAGTTATAAGAATATGTGGAACAAATCCAGAAGAAACAGTTGGTGTGTCGAACCACAGGTTCTGTTGGTAGATAATACGCTCATTGTTAGTTAAAGACTTTTGTGAGAAGAATAGATATTGTTTTAAGTTGGAAATTGGTCTGTAGATAGCAGATATATATATATATAATTGGCAGTGAGTTGTTTTAGTTTCTCGGTTATAAAAACAATGGAATGACTTGAGTGAATAGATATGAGTTACATTGATTCGTATAGGAGGACAATGTTGCTTAGGCACTGTAAGTAGGTAGTTCTATGTGAGTTAGTTTTGTTTGAAAACCTTCTCTTTAGCGAGAAGACAGTTGTTTTATTGAGTTTGAGTTTTAAATGCCTCATATATAATATGTTTTTTTGCTTGATTTGGTCCTGTAAAATGATGGTTGTTATGTGATTTTAGAATAGGATTATTGTGTTCCTAGTTTTTCCGTACAAACTATTGGTCCGTAAAAGAGACCAATAGTGATAGGTAGTAATAGAATATTTTCTTTTGATTTGATAAAATGCATGAAATGTCATTTTAAAATCTGTTTTCTTTGAATGAGTTGGGGGGTATGATATTTTATTTTGATTTTATTTCGTTTAATTTAATTAAGTTGTTTTGTGTATTATGTTACCTAGTTATAAATTTAATTACATAAGTTATTTTTCAAGTAGTTATGGTGTTGGCTGGAATAAAGAAAATATATGAGGGCTAATAGAGAGACACATACTGAGGGCTAATAGAGAGACATATAGATAGTCGGCATGAAGAGGTTCTTATGGATATGAAGTATTAGAAAATAAAATAGGAGCTGCATTGAAGTCAGCGTTGTATGAAGAAAAAGGAGGGGGAGACTGTGAATGGCAGCATATAAGCGGGAGTGTTGATATAGGTAGACAAAGAAGCACATTATCGGATGTGAGGGGGGCAAGATATAGGAGCTGTGAAATACCAGCGTTTATTAAATTAAAAATGTTCATAGAATATGAACATTGGCTTGTGGTAAAGGATGAGGTAACGGAAATATAGACAAGATTGTGGATGGCAATATAAATGTTGAATATATAAATGTTGAGAAAACTTATGACAACTTAATTTATAGAGAACAAAGAGCTATTTCATAAGATGTATTTTAAAAAATTGTTGTACAAAATTTTTTTATTGGCAAGG
Organism: Cepaea hortensis; assembly: GCA_963921405.1. Lineage (NCBI taxonomy): Eukaryota > Metazoa > Mollusca > Gastropoda > Stylommatophora > Helicidae > Cepaea > Cepaea hortensis. The sequence goes on along the minus strand of OY992880.1, from coordinate 72,897,077 downwards.
GAGGTAAATGTGATCATGTTGACTATTCATTCTTTATGCTTTTCACTGGGTGCGCACCCCTTCTTTACTTTTTCTAACTACGTTATTTCTGTTTGTCCTGTGTTGTGAAAGAGTGAGGGATTTCATAATGCCATGTGTACAATAACGATTATACGAGCTATTATTCTTATGATATGTATATTTGATACAGGAACTTGAGGTGCCAAGAACGAACCCGAAATACCTAGTGGATTACTATATGGTTTGGGGAAAGAGTTACGAATAGATTGGTTTACTTAAAACAACGTGGTTTGGGGAGATTAGAGGAACGGTGGGAAGTAAGGAAAGGGAAGAAGGAAGGTTTAGTTTAAAAAAAAAAAAAAAGGTAACCATATGTGGTATGAGGTATTGTATAAAGTTGAGATTTATATGTGTCAAAGTATGAAGAGGCAGAAACGAAGAAGAAGTTTATAGTGGGTTACTATATGACAATATGACAGGGAGAAGAGTTAAAGAATAGAATAATTACTCAAATTGGAGTTGGTTTAGGGAAGATTAGAGGAACTGTGGGAGGTAAGGAAAAAGAGGGAATAGAGTAAGAGAATTGGGAGTAAAGAATTTTTCCTTTACAGGAAAAATTCTTTAGAAAACATAGGGAGGTGTAACAGAGGTTGGGTTTTAGGTTGGAAAAGGCTACAGCACGACTGAGCATCGGGATGGAATGGGAGGAGAGATGCTCAAGTCGTGACGTAGTTTGTTGTCAAGAATCAGTTTACATCTGAACCTAGCCCTAGAAGGCAGGCCGTCAACACGTTTGTATTCTACCATGACATTGTATCGGCTATAACGTTTAATAAAGTTGATTTAGAATTTCTACAAGACTTGTTAAGCCATCGTTTCATCATACACTGTTATATTAGGTTACTCTTTTCGATTTCCAACTGCCAAGGGATTTTTTACGTGCCCAACAATACACACGGGCGTCCGATCTCACTACCCAGAGACAGGAGAAATTTTATTACTAGAAGTCCACGAGAAAAGGCCCCGGTCATCACCAGGGCTTGAACCCGAGACCTCCAGCACTCGAGGCGGACATCATACCTCGAGACCACGCAGCCCCCCCCCCCCCCCCCCCCCCAAACATACAAAAACATGCATACAAACAAACACATACAAATAAACAAATTTAATACAAACAAACATACAAACACAAAACATTTATAATACAAAGATACAAACATACATACATACAACTAAACAAACAATATCCAAACACACAAACAAAAGTACAAATAAATATACATACATACATACATAAAATACATACAAACAAACACACATACACACATAACACAATCAGGCAAATAAATATACAAACATGTAAACAAACACACACGCAAATCACAAACATACACACAAAGAAACATACAAACAAATACAGACACCTATTACAAACAAACATACAAACAATCATACAAACAAACAAAAATGCATACAAATAAACTACTAAATAAACAGATGAACAAACACACATACAAACAATCATACAAACAAACACACAAGCAAACATACACACGAATAAACATACAGACATACAAAGAAACATAGAAACACACAAACGTAAATCAAACAAACAAGCAAAGACACAAACATACAAACAAACAAGCAAAGACACAGACATACAAACAAACAAACAAACAAATACACAAAACCATACAAGCAAAAACACAAACAAACAACACACACACACACACACAGAAAGAGATAGTGTGTGTGAGAGAGAGAGAGAGAGAGAGAGAGAGAGAGAGAGAGAGAGAGAGAGAGAGAGAGAGAGAGAGAGAGAGAGAGAGAGAGAGAGAGAGAGAGAGAGAGATTCTTTCTTTGAAGGCCTGTGATATTTCTGTTTTCATTTGGCAGCCATGAAACATGTTTCGACGTACAAGACAACCTTCACAAACAAACAAAGGTGAGACGATTCCAATAACCAACAATACAAGCTTGAGTCAAAGACACAGACTAATTGAAGCATGTCCTAGCAGTTATGACCAGCAACTAGACAAATCTGGTTCACCACGCAGGCGCCACAGTTTCTTCCACAAAACATGTGGCTTTGAGGCGTGTGACTTGTTGTCTCCAGCCAGATTTGTTGGGCTTACCTGTAGGCCATCTGACCCAGCTGCCATGGGAGTCATCAGAATTCTGTTTGGTGAGTGAAACCTGAAGCTACAGCACATACCTTATCCTATGTCTAATACTATTTTATCATTTCTACCCCATGCTTTTTTGTTTTCCATACTATCTATTCATCATCATCATCATCATCATCATCAAGTGTCATGCCGGCTCGGTGTTTGGTTTTCTGGATCAATTCTGCTGGTGATATTTCTCCACGCCACCGTCCCAATCCATCCAGCATCATTTCTCTTGGTCTGCCTCTGCCTTTCCTCCCCTCGATCTTTCCAGTTGTCACGATGTTCTCCAATGCCTCTCTTCACATCACATGACGAAAGAAAGCTGTTTGTTTCTTTCTTATTGTTGTATATAATGTTCTAGTTTCATAGCCTCATTCAGGCAGTCGTTGTTAGTTACTTTGGCAGTCCAAGGCATTCACAACATTCGTCTCATGAACCACATCTCTGTTGCTTCCAAGGTCTTCCTAATTTGTTCGTTTATATTTGAATATTCACAGTCATACAGCAAAACAGGTTCTATAAGCACTTAGCACTCTATTTCTTAATACAATGATAGTGACTTATTGCATAATATATTCTTCATTTCCTGAAATGCAGCTTTTCCTTGCCCTATTCTGCACTTAATCTCTGTTGTGCGTCTTCCATCTGATGTTATAAATGCCCCTAGGTATTTAAAACTATCCACTTGGTTAAGAATTTTCCCTGCTATTTCTATTTCACATTTCGGTGCCATCTTTTTCTTTGATATCACCATGTGCCATGGTGCGGGTTTGGTATGAGTGGAGGTCACACCTGCACGAGTGTTTGTTAGTACGTGAAACACGGTTTGTGAGTGTCAGGGAGAGAGAACTTTCCGGTTTAAACGGGGAGTATGGGTTAAGACACTGTCCAGGTCAGAAGTGTTTAACAAGTGCGAGAATGGCATTCGTCTAGTGCCTTATGTATTATAGATTTTAAGTGCGTATCTTCGTATTTACCTGTCATGGACCTAACTTTAGGCCGTTGCTTAATCTCGCTTCTGCTTGTTGTCATTCTATTAACAAGTTCGATCCATGGCTGGCATTCACTCATGGCGATGAGTTTGTGCTCCGTGTTTGAATATCTAAAGTTCTATGCGCCATGAGTTGCTCTCTTCTAAACACTTTACCTTCCTGACTTTGACTACTTGTCCATGTTTACAAGTTACCCGTTCTCTCCGGCTCACACACCGACGTCACAAGTCTGAATGAAGTACATACCAAAAGTCCACGCTGGTTTCCATCATTTATTCGGTAGCTTCACATTTACAATTAAATCTTCATTTGCATTTAGCCGTACAATTGTTCTTACCTAGCATAAACACCAGAACTATCACGCGCACTTAAAATCTATAATACATAAGGCACTAGACGGATGCCATTCTCGCACTTGTTAAACACGTCCGACCTGGACCGTGTCTTAACCCGTACTCCCCGTTTAAACCGGAGAGTTCTCTCTCCCTGACACTCACAAACAGTGTTTCACGTACTAACCAACATTCGGCGCTAACACAAAGCAGGTAGTACCGTCTACTGCCATACGGTAGCTCAGACATATCTGACTAAGACCTGACTCAAACAACTAAAACAATCTAAGTTAACACAAACACTAAGCTAAATCAATATATCTAGGTTAAAACAATCACTAAGCGAAAGCAATTTCTCTAAGTTAAAACAAACACTAAGCTAAAACAGTCTAAGTTAAAACAAGTACTAAGCTAAAACAATATCTCTAAGTTAAAACAAACACTAAGGTAAAACAGGCCACATTCGAATTTACAGTCTGATGGAAACACGAGGACAATAAATCAGGCGCATTCACACTATGCTAACATACTACTGAACAACGAGTAGAAAAGAGTAGTTCTCTACTTGTCATTTCACAATTGTTGTGTCTTTTGTCTCACAGGTTTCCTTATGATACTAGACGTGTTTGAAGAAAGGGGACTGGCAACGGTAGATAGTAGGTTTGGAAAGAAAGACGATTGCATGTTTCCTCTATTCAGCTTCCTGCGTCCTTTGCCTCTGCAGTGGATGTACATAGTATACCTTCTTATGCTAACAGGTAACGGCGATCTATATCACTATTTAATATGGTATTGGAAACAGTATTACATATAATTATGTCACTGTTCGCATTGTGTCTTATTGAACAGCAAACTGTCAAACATAACCGTGTTGATTATAGGCACAACATGCAAATCTCAGCATTGTTGCAACTATTGTACTCCACCCTTACTTATAATCAGAACATCTAAGAGTCCACCGGGTTTAGTTTCTGAAATTCAAAGTTCACCTGCTTATGTATTCCTAACTGGCTAGAGAAAAATCACAGACACTGATTCAGTTATATCATAAATATATAAGTTACTTAGCTGGTGTTGATCCGTCATCTGTAAAGCCATGTAACCTACACTGGACGCGCAGGTCAAATAAACTGTTAATCAGCATGTCCAATGACGGTTAGAGGGCATCATGGATGATAGAGCTTATTCAGAGAAGTAATGTTTGTATATTTTTAATTAGTTGAATCAGTGTCTGTTTGTGGTTTGTGTGCTAACCAAGGCCTAGTCGCAACATGCATTTTTTATCTACTTGTCATTTGTAACTGTTAATTTCGAATATCTTTGGTTATTAATTACCAACAATAGTGACACAATGTGTCAACGATCTACACACAGCGGTTTAGAGAGTTAAGACGGAGCTATACAGATAATACTAGACAAGAGAGACACAGGCACTATATTTAGCTTGACAGCAGGACACAAGTGTGTCAACGACGAGAGCAGTAAGTGCGTATGAGCGAGAGTATAGGAAACTCGCCTCTCGACGAGTAACTGGGGAATACCAGTTACAATAGTTAACTGACCAAGCGTGCTGGACTCTACGCACGCAGAACTCGTCAGCGCACGCAGGACTGAATGTCCGAAGTTGAACGCGCAACTCGAAGCGTGCCTCAGACGGGGGACAAAGACTGAGAGAGAACAGACGTGTTCGCTAGGAACCTTATGTAGTTTATAGACAATGGTGTTAGCTAGACCTTAGATTCCAATTAGTGTATAGTATCATTATTTCCACCTCTTCATTGCATCTGTGAAACATACCATGTTGTTGATTATCAATGAAGTAATCCGCTCGCCGAGCTTGTGTGTCATAAGCTCTAAATAAAAATGTATCCTTTTGCAAACCACACGAGTTATTGATTCGTGTTGTGCAAAAGTAGGGTGTCCTGAATAACCTGTCACAAGTAGGTTGTTGACACAATGAAAGAAATTACAAGACGAATATCTATTGCCCTTCAGACACTATAACAACTGAATAAACTGTGG